>JAHZMW010002720.1:0-21007 GCA_027743745.1 Alloscopus bannaensis
AAGTGGGAAATCACAGGAACTTGGGACGGGGAAGTAACAGCAACAAAATTGGACTCGTCCGGCAAACCACTTCCAGACTATTCACGTGTGCTTTGGAGAAATAAGCCACTCCCGTGAGTGATTTGTATGAGTAAAGTGTTCTCATCTTGTTGTGCCTTTGTATTAAATCTGCGCTTCACATTAGACAGGCAACGGGAGTTGAAGAAACAGCGAGAGATTGAGGCAAGAACGAAGTTGAGCACTGGCTCCAAACTCAATACGAGATCCACAGGACAAGGGAAAATGCCAGAGCTTGTTGCTCCACAAGCAGGTGAGTGAAAGTACAAAAAATATTTGCCACGCTTTTGAAGTGGTCACCTCAAAATATTTTGTTTTAGAGGAATCCGGAGTGGAGCCGAACTACACTCCGTGTTGGTTCACAAGACAAAGGGATCCAATCACAGGACAGACAATCCACATGTACAACGGGGAGTACTGGGAATGCAAGGAGAAGCAGGACTGGAGTCGATGTCCAGACCTGTTCAAGTAGTTTGTAAGATCCACATGTACAAATTTTTTGCACGTGTTTTGTTTGTAATCAATCGACGCACGTCACCGCCTTACGTTCTCTTTCGCATAGAATAAGGTTTCCGTATATTACAGAAAGAAATTAGGAAGTAAATTTACAATTTTTTCTGCATTCCTACAATTACCTCATTTTCCCTTGAAAAAAAAAAGATGAAAGAATGACAATTTCCGTGTGGGAGAAAGCACCGCATTTATAATTTACTGGGAGAGCACTCAAGTTCACAAAAATTTCTGAAATCGCGTGTGGTGCTGAGGTTTGCGACTGTAATACGGTGCACATCAGCCAACTTATTTTCTTCCCCCACACCACACACATCATCTTTATCATCACAGTCATCATACCCTTTTCTCCGCAACTTTCACTGAGGGGCGAACCGTGTCGTACCGGATTCACAAAGAAGAAAGTAAACATTCTCTTTATGTGGTTTCCACTACCACTGTTGTACACTGAAAATTATTACGCGGGCATCTGAGTAAATTCTCCGAAAAATGGCTCCGCTTTCTCCCCTCCTTTGGCGAATGTTCTTTTCTCCACGCAATTATCATTATAATAGGACAGTGAATAATTGGTTACGGTGTGGGTGAGCCAGTTGGAAAATCACTGTGTGTCTTAATTAACAGCATATATATTTTATTTCTTTTGTGAGACTCCATTTTCCTCCGGCCCCTCCAACCCACATCCTCCCACCAAGGAATGCTTTTGCAAGCACGTGATTTTTTTTCCTCGAGAATACTTCTCAGCTATTCCCTCCATCACAATTTGGAGTGAAATATGACATGAAAAGAATATATATCAAATTGTGTGTGCGTGCATCCCTGTCATTTATACCTGCCATCGACTTTTCCCACACACAAGCCCCTTATTCAACTTTCACTTGAGATGCTCGCGATAAAAATAGACACGTGAGCCTTTAGCCTCACCTTCCTGCGTAAATAAAATTAAGATTTTTTCTGCAATAAGCATCAAGTTTCGCAAACATATCGTGCTCTGTGACACCTCGACGTAGCATTGAAGCTGGCCAAAGTCTTGAATATCGATCTACCACACGAGGGAGTGGGCCTTCTCGAAAAGGTTTTGTGAGTCAATAAAAAGGGATTCTCATATCTTCATCCTTTCTCTGTCTTTTATGAGAAAGTAGAGCCACCCCGAAGCGCAAAGCGATAACAAGGGAGGACAAAGAGAAAGTAGAATATGTACACAAACAAATAAACAAAGACATGCATATTACACCCACGAAATGTATACGAGTGTGTATTCACATTCGAGACAAAACGAGAATACCACAAAGCTTACATCACAATGTGGAAAGCGGAAAATGGTATATGCGTATACATATAATGATGGAAACGTTTCTCGTTGAAATTACATGGGTGAAAGTGGAATGAGCTTGTGTCTCTCTGTCGTCCGCTGATGGTGGTGTTTTTTGCGCAATAAGGGATGCGATTCATTCCCAGACTAAATGTTGCAATCCCACAGGCCAATGTACACAGAATATAATGGGCATTCAAGCTGACTAACGGAACCCTGCGAGATTCCTCTGCATTTATGACAATTCCGGTTTGGAGGCAACACACTTCACAAAAAAACACAGAGAATGTATACAGTCTGTCTCTCCGAAAATATAGAGTCCACGCCAACACTTGGGCAAAAGTCTATGGTCTGATATGCATAACATTAAAGCTGTGAGCGAAGCAAGAGAAATGGGAAAGTTGAAAAGCAATAAGCACATCCTATTAAGTAACAAAATCTAGATTGTGGCTACACTCTGAAAATGTAGGCCTTCACCTTTGAATTGAAACGGAAAATTTTTCTCTGATTTCACCACTCACAGTGCAGAGTACCCAAAAAATATTCTGTTGTACACGTCTCTTCTGGTCTGTTTTCTCCATTGTGAGGAAACGCAAATAATGTAAATTAGAGGAGAAAACTTTTCCACGTTCCCTTTTAAAAGGCCACTCGTCATGAAAATGTAGGCCTTCTCTTTGAATTGAAACGGAAAATTTTTCTCTGATTTCACCACTTATATGTGCAGAGTACCCCAAAAATATTCTGTTGTACACGTCTCTCTGGTCTGCTTTCTCCATTGTGAGGAAACGCAAATAATGTAAATTAGAGGAGAAAACTTTTCCACGTTCCCTTTTAAAAGGCCACTCGTCATCACGTGAAAAAAGACTGCAATACGTATGATCGGAGAATACAACCAAGTGACAAGCGTTTTGAGCAGAGAAAGACGAGAGGAGAAAGCAGATAGGAAAAAAGCCGTCAAACGCACGTGAGGAATCATACATATTACCATTTCACAATTTTCTCCGGACTTTTTTTTCTCTCACTACCACCACCACCACACCAATACGAATGCTCTCCATTTTCCCATTGTGAGTTAGAGAGTTGAAAACATAAAGCGTTGGAGTACAAAAAATCTGCAGAGTTATGGCACTTCTATTACCAAAAACTATCCTCGCTCTCTTGTCTCTCGTTTGTTTGCCGGTTCACTTGCTTTTGCCACTCGGTTTGTACTTTTTCAGTATTGCAGAGAGAGAGATGGGTGATATCTTACTTTTTCCAACTTCACAATCCAATCATGTTGGCGCGCACACACCATGAAGTGCTTTCACTTCAACTTGACTATTTTATCGCATATTTCCACTCTTATCTCTCACACTAAAACGTATCTACATATATATAACTCTTAATGTTCGAAACACTACGGGATTTGCTCGAGGAGCAAACATGGGAGCAATGTGTGTGTGTTATTCCCATTTTTTTGTGCTGCATGACATATCAATATATTTCTTCTCAAATCACAGTGGACACTTTGCCCTCTTTCTCTCAATGTTAGCCAGTGAAAGCGGAATGGAACATGCATACTTATGTACATATGTGTATGACTCTAATCGTCAAATCAAAACACGTTTCAAATCCACCGAAACATAAAGGAATATGGGTCGATATCTTTGGGCTTCAAAGGAGAAGAGAAGAGACTTGTCATAATTTCAAATAGAACACTTCGACATTTTTTTTCTCTCGCTAAACTCTCTCCATTTTTCATCATCATTCCACCAAGAAATTGGCCACTTTCGCTTCTTTTTTTTAGTCATTCATCGAAATACATATTTTCATGGGATTCTCCTTTTTTCTGGTCAAAATGGTTTATCGCTTCTGACCTTTCCTTAACCCATTCGAGGACGACGTCAATGTATAAATCGGGATATTATGTGTGGATGAGAAAAAAGGGAGAAAATTTAATAAAACATGAGAGACTCTTTCTCTTTCAGTCGGATGTGGGTGAGAGGATGATGTGTGCGACCAATATCCAATGTTTGCCACAAAAAAGTACAAAAAAAGCAGTGTGTCTGTCCACCACATATTTTTCTGCCCTCTCGCAACTCCATCCATCCATTAAGAATGAGATCCAAAGTAGAAACAAAAAAAAACGGAGAAAATACGTATTAACGCACCAAAAAGAATTTGTGGTGTCCGCAAGGACACACCATCAATAGCCATGGCCATTGCCATTCACTGCATCGAGAACAGCGTCCAAACTCATGCCAATAAATAGTGAAAGGGCGAAAGTAGACACTTTCTCCAAGAGTGGAACGAAGAGAAAAATGCTAAGAGGAGAAAGGCCGAAAAAAAGAGTTGGAAATTGGTAAAGAGAGAGGAAGGAATTTTACAAGATATCTTACATAATGTATACAGGGAGAAAGTTGTGTGCGTAACATACCCCGCTTGACATAGGAATGCAGTGTGCAACGCAACAGGGGAAAAATTACATTGACTCTTAGTCTCCTTTCTTGTGTGGCGGTCGCTTTCTCTTTCATGGTGTGAAATGTATGCTTTCTTTTTCTCATATGAGGGCCAGGTCGTTGGGGAATGAAGAAAGCCACTTTTCTTTTTCACTCCTTGAGTGAAAATCCCAACACGTCTCCCATATCCTCAGTATCAAGTCTCATAGAAAAATCCCTTTCCACCATTATACAATAGGCGTGTATAAGCCCATATAAAATAGGGAGTAAAGACAAATGTACATTTTTCACTGTACGAGACCCAACAATGAGTATCTAATGTCAAAGAATGTTCATTCCGGAAAATGAACAAAAAATCCAGCTGAATCAGTGTGGACACGGAGAGTGCGCGTATTAACAAAGCGTACCCTTTGACTCCGGCTTTTCTTTCAAAGCTATCAGCGTATCAGAGAACCATTCTCAGTGGTTGTAGTATAAAAGTTGGAGTCAGATATGTATTTAAAAATTCTCGTAAAAATCAACAAATGCCTTCAAAATTATATTCCTACCGTTCCACCTCTATACGCGTCTTCAATATGTTGGTTTCTCCATTTGAGAAGAACCTCTCAAACCGAGTCGTGCTCTACTTTTCAGAGAAGTATTTAGAGTGGTGAAAGTGAAGGGACTCGGCAATAAAAAAAAGCAGCTGCGAAAGGCATCTTTTGATACTTTCCTCTGTTTTTCTTGTGGAGGAAAAAGGGGAACGGCAAATCCGCTCAAGTCATTTGCTATACTTGTCAAGATCTGCAACTTGTCTTTCCATTATTCCATTTGCAACGTTTCGGACGACGACGCCTCTCGATTCAACAACTGGTCCCTTTTTATCTCTCTTTTCCCTTCAATGTACTTTCGAGATGACATGACACCTCGGGCATTATTCACTACCCAAGTCTCTAGACGGAGAACGCTCTCTCTTTCACTCTGAACTGGAAAATAACTCACATTTACCGTACCACACAGACTTTCACCGAAAACCCTGCCATTTCATTTGGATACCAATTAATTTTTGACAGAGTCAGCCCTATATATTTACTCTCCCTCGATCGTACTCTCTCTCTCTAAAATTAAACGTTATCTTCTCTTCACACACATGTTCCCTTGAACCATGAATTCCTTGGGAAAAGACTCGCTAACAAAACCATTCGATTTTCTCTCCAGACTTTATTTCTTCCGGTGACAAAAAACATCCTTTTCCCAAGTACTTACTTCGCTACCACACGACTCTCCCTCTACGGAAAAAGGCGTCCTGCACTGTCAGCCATGAAAAACATGACAGTCTCCCATTCTGAGGACGCAACCAACCGTTGTAATATTTACACAGCAATTAGTCTCAATGTGCAACTATGAATACCACTCAACTTTCCCTTCCTTTATAGACATGTGCACATCCCTTGTGACAAACTTACACCGTTCTCCTTTACAAGTCTGTGGAGAAGGTAGGATGGCTGCATTTGTGGTGAAAATGTTACAAATGCACAAATATGAGCCTCACAAAATTTTCACCAGCTGACGCTGTACAGTAGGTGATATAGACAGTTTGTATCATATCAGAGAAAGTTCACTCGCTTCGCTAGTTTTTTCTTGTTCCGCTGATTCCCTCTGTTTTATAATATTGGTTTCCATATATCAAGTATGAAGTGAACAGTGCAACTTCTGACTACTCCCTTTTGTCCGCTGCACCGTCCGGTCCCAACAGATTTCCATCCTTCTCTCCCACTCACATAGGCACTTCGGGTGAACTCCTTTCACCACTTTGAAACTGCAACTAGGGCTCTTTCGCAAGCATTATTTCAAAACGACGACTGCCGTACCACTGACTTTGCCTATTTCTACCTTTTACCCACGACTGAAATAATATTAACATTTCAAAATACGAAAACCACAATCACCGTATGAAGGTTGTGGTTGCGCAAAGCAAATGTGCCTTTGTGAATGTGTAAATAAAATTCCATCAACAACTCAACATACACGTACTTAAGACACATCAACTTGTTCTCTCAAACAGTTACAGGAAAAGCTGGAGAATGTGTGGAAACTGCAACTCGTGTGCCTGTGTGTCTCTTTTATCAGATCGCAATTATCCCAAAGTGGTGTAATCAAAGCACATGATTTCAACAGTAAAATACATAAAAAGCCAATAAAGTGAGCAGTGCAACACGCCTTCATTAGCAAACGGGAACACTGATAGCATATTTAGCACGTCGTGTGTGGTCTCACCGTTACTGCTTTTTTTTGCACTGTTTCGTACAACTTCATTCGAAAAAGGTGAATGCACGAGAGAAGCACTGCATGAAGCCTCCAGTGGTTCAGCTTCACACGCTCCACGTTTTCCAACTGGAGGAGCAAAGTTGAAGGGAACAGCGAAGTCAGTGAGCTGGTAATCATAATGACATCCCTTTTCGCACAAAGAGACCCTTGTCACCAAGCCCGTCTTTTTTGGGGGTGGTGTAACGAAACGATGTGTCTTTTGATCACCCGACCAGGTGTTCCCCCCTCACGACGCAAATCTCTTGTCTGAAGTGGATTAGAGGAGCTTGTTTCATGAAAACAAACATCACGGAAAAAGGCTCGAACATTTCGCTACACTTTCCCCGTGTATCGGAGTGAAATGTACTTAAATTGGATCTCCAGAGAGAAATGAACGTGACAAAATTTGTCTCTTATGTCATCCCCCTTTGATTATGATGTATGATGATTATGAGTGCTCTTACATAGTAAACTTGAATGGGTAACGTAATCTCTAGATGATTTTGTGGAATTAGAAGGAAGAATCTAAATGACGAAAATATGATAAATAAGCTTACATTTTTTGTACATTCAGAAGTTTTTATGTTCTTCTAACGAAGCCTAATTCAAAATCAGTTTCCTATTGTACACTCAGTTTTGAGTGATTTCAAATAAAATGGTAATAAAAACGCGTGGAATAAATCAGGGAGAAACAGAATACAAACTAATTTCGTTAACGAGAATACTTCTGCCAACAAGACTAATGTTTGCCATGTGGAGCGACGGTATAAGACCTTGTGTGTCATATATTAAGAATTGCAGACAGAGACAGAAGACAGGTCAACAAATTTTAGTGTCCTCACACGAGAAGAAAAGTTCACAACTTTCCATTGAGCTCCTCTCGGAGTGTGTGTGGAATTTCGCTAAGAAAAGGAGAGAAAACATTTGGAATAAAAAATGATATTGCTGACGATGAAATGTTTGCCTCGTTTGACTTGGCATGGATCCTGCGATGCTTTTTTTCTACACATCCTCACAAAGAAAGGGTGATCTCTGATATTTACACGGAGAAAGGTGGTATATCCCTCAAGAAGTGTATTGGCTATGTACTTTTATGTATGCAAAGTGTAAGCCAATATTCGTGTGTCGCGAGGCCAAGGCCTTTGAAAGGAGTGGGATAGAGAGAAAAAAGCTTCACAATCAAGCACAGCTATTTTTTTTCTCAGCGAACATCAAACGTTGTACATGGATCTCGTGTTAAAGCAATTGGAGAGTGGAGAGACTTTTGAGTTTGTTCTGTGGTGAGAAAGAGAAGGTAGGACGTGCACACACACAATGAACATCGCTTTCACTGAAGAGATGCAAAGCAAGCAGTTTACTCTCTAGTTTTTTTCCGACTTTCTCGAACAGGAACTCCTTTTCTCGCGATTTGCAAAGTTAGCAACTATACGAAAACACCGACGTCACCCCATGCTCCAGTATAAAAGATATAATATTTCTGCGAAAGATCTCACCCGAAAATATCTCTCACAGAGTGTAATATTAACCTGCTCCTTTGGCCAGAAAGGAGTCGTCTCTCTGAACGTGAGCTTGCTTTCTCCAACACTGTGGAAAACTGCGCCAAAAACTTTTCACATTCCGAGACTCACACATCCCACTCACTTTCCGTTGATTTTCTCCCACTTTTCTACTCAAGTTTTACCATCACATATCAGCCCATGTCGTTCGTTTTCTTAGCTTGACGTATATCGCCCCACTTTCAATAATAAACTAATGCGCAAAACATCTTTTTAAATGGGGAGTAGCCAATAATCTTCAAGCACCGCTTTTCAGACGTGTTTATGTGGAGCTTTACGCGGAGAAAGTGTTCACAAATATACATGAGCTGCACTTGCAACTCTGAACCATGTGGCCTGGATTCTGACACTTTCTCCTAGAAATACTGCATCACAGGTGAAAGCAAAGAGTAAAACGACAATATTGCAAGCCTATAACTTGGCTAAAAGACCTCTCCCAACATGTAACACATTACAGCCATTCCATACGGAGCCACAAAGGAGTAAAGTGTATCAAAAGGAGTGCCATCAAAACGTACGAGCATAATATATAGATGTGCTTCTTTCTTGTGTACGCTCAAGTGCTGTCAAGTATTTTTTTGTTGATTTTTTTCAATTTCTCGTGAAGGAAAATGCATCAGAGAAGCCCCTCTGGAGAATTGAGTAAATTAAACGTGGTGATGTTTCTCTCATTTTATTGTTGGAACATGCTCCTCACATCGCCACAAACGAGAGTTTGTGCCATCAAACTGGAGTAAATGTGGAGCGTTTTTGTATCCGACATTCCACCAGTATTTTACAGCTATTAAATGTAAAAAACGTTAAAAGAATGATGGTGTCAGCATATGAATCCTATTCGAAAGTACGTAACTGCCATATTTTTTCTGTGGCCACATTTCCCATATCTCATCTCTCACATTGGCCTGGCAGTCCTCAACTTCCTACCATTTTGCAGGGAGTTTCTCCGAGGGTCTCCTTTCACTTGAGATTTTCAGCTCATTTTACCACTCCAATAACCATTACAAGCCTTCAGGATCCCGTGTCTTTTTCTCATTGCATAAATGATAGAAGCCGGAGAAAAGTGAGGTTTTTTTTATCATGCCTATATGTGTGTATAATCCCTCTGAGGACGTCGACAAAAGAGTAATAAGATTCAGGAGAAAAGCAAAGCAAACTCCAATATATAGATTTGTTCCACTCGCAATAAGAACAAAAGACTCGGCATTTTTATACCGATTCCCTTTTTTTCTGAAGGAAGGATTGAGGTTCGAAAATGTCTTCTCAAATCGAATTCCAAATGATAGGAAAGCTAAGATGAAAGTATGAGATCAGTAATTCCAGTGGAGGAGAGGAGAAAGTAGCGTTTTTCGTGGTCTCTCTATCTCTCCTGTCTTTGTGTGTAGGAGCCTATAGCTATTTGAGAGAACGATTGCAAATAAGGTTTTAGTGGTTGTGTACTAAAGATGGTAGATTTTTGTTGGAGACGAAAAAAAAACGTGGAACCAACACCCATTCTTTTCTTGTGTATTTGTGTGCCTTGGTAGACTGGAGAATGGTTTGCAAGGAAAATGTCTCTAGAATCTTTAATGCTTTTTCCCATACTAACGGCCCCAGAATCTCGAGCAAGTTTCTACGAGTCTAGGTCTTCTCGAGTCTTCCTTAAGCCTACCATTTTCTTCCTACTCTCGCTTCCCATTGTCGTCCACCAAAAGGTCCGCTGCCCTACACGAGGATGGGAAAACACAAAGGGAACCGACGACTTAAGGCTGATTTCACTTTTTTGTCTTAGCCCAAGCTTAAGACCCCACTCTTACGTCTACCGTCTCATTTTCCTCAAGACCCTCTGTACTGCCAGACTTACGGAAGGGATGTTGCAGAGAGAAAAAAAAACTAGTTCTCCAATAATTCGCTTTTTTATATAATGAGAAAATAATTGGGCTACTCAGCTGTATAAAGAACGAAAAAAAGACACTCGTCGCCAGCAATACTTTTTGTCTCTACATTATCCAAAACGAAATATATTTTTAGCGATTGAAATATAGAAAAAACACTGTTCATCATCAGTCAAGTTGTACCTTATTCCAAAGGCCTCTATTCAGCTAAAGTATGCATTTGTAATGAGTTTGCAAAACGACAGCAGACTAGAGAAAAGTCAAGTACACCATTTCCTTTCTCTTGTAGAAAATCCGGAGTACCAGAGTTTTTTATGCTTGTTGGAACGTTGCGAGGGAGGACACATTCGCTTGTCCGCAGTCAGTGTGGAATATTATTCTCTGCTTTTCTCCAGAGAAGTCGGAGGACAGTGACGATTTCTGTGGGCGCAGAGTAAGACGGGATTTTGTACAAGGCATTCCGATGGTTTGGGGCTTTTACCATAAAGAAAATGGGTTATGGAGAAGGCCAAAAATCCTGGACAATAATAATGAAATAATTCTTCTCAATGGGAAATGCCCAAAGGGATGGCCTTCTTTTTCCAGGATATACTATAAAAGACAATGATAGCGGAGAGACCTTCGAGCAGTGTATGAGCCTCTTTTTCTTTGTCCTACTCCAAAAAAAATCCAAAAAAACACGAGCTCGCTAGAGTAATAAGCTCAAAGAATGAAAATGATGACTGCCTCTGTGCAGATTTTTTTTGCTCCCAGTAAGAATGTTAGATTTTATAAGAACGTGTTTCTCTTTTTACTCCACTTTCTCCGTTTTTTTGTAAAGTTCTAGTCCTCTTTTTCAACTTCAATAAAAGTATGAAGCCTTATAATTCTGGAATGTATATACGAACAAACTCGCCATCCAACCTCTGTCTTTCCCTTAATTCTTCGTTGGAGAAAGTGAAAAAAAAATCCACCATTAAATTGCATTCCATGTAGCATCACCATCACTCTCTCACACAGAGTATCATCCAAAGCTGGTGTGTGTAATGGACGAGGTGGCGAAGGGAAAGGGATATCGATCCTGTGTCGACACAATAGCTGTCCAAAAAGCTGCTTTGATCTAACTAAAAGAGGAGTGTGCAGCTTATTAACCCAGGCCAACCCAGAGAAATAGTTATTACTACTTGAGACTGGAGAAAGAAACAAAAAAAACTTCCTTGCTATCTCGCCCTCCGACAAGACTGTATTCCACTATTTAGAAGATGAAAAGTTATATAAGCATAATATAACTCTCTGGAAAATGGTAGAGAATTTTTTTACTCTCAAAGATATGACTCTTTTCTTATTTTATTATTATATCTCTTCAGTGTTACATAATACGACTATTTTGGTGTCTTCATGCAAACTCTTTTTGCGTATCTTTTAACCAAAATGGAAGCACGCATATGGCGTCTGAAGCATATATGCCTGCCCTTTGTCAGAGAAAGATGAGGGAAAGTAGGATGAGGATAATAATAAAGAGAGACGGGCTTTCCCTCAGTTTCCGTTCCAAGTGTAGAGAATATTTAGTGGATGGTGCTCTCGAGTTGAACTCATCTAATCCAAGTGATTCCTTACCACCACAAGTGTGCAACTAGGCAGAGGTTAGCAGCCACTTTTAAACTCTTACCTCTTAACTTTCTCTCTATCATTTTTTTTGGGAAGCGGGAGTAGGACGTTTTTTTGTGAAGGACGACGCCGGTTTTTTAAAGGATTCTTGTTGACTCCATGAGAGAAAATTCTAACTGTTCGCTCAGTTGAAGAAGAGCCGGCGTTCCAGCACGACCTTGCCAATTCCCAAGGAAGTTCTTCTGTCGAAAAACACACAACTTATTCTCTCCTCCTTTTTTCTCATCCGCCTCCACTACCCAGCCACTCTTTGTTATTTCACCGTGAGTAAACGATGACCATTCTTGACTTGACATTCAAGTGTAGTTTTCTTTCAACCACTTCACTACACACTCTTTAATAGAGTAAGCAAGAGAAAGAAGAGAGAACTTCTTTTTTCTTGGCTCACAGTGCACAAAAACCCATTTCAATTTCAACTCTGTCAATTTATGAATACGTAGCAAGTCCCAGTGCAGGGCAAACAGTGTATGCAATGTTGACAAAAAGTAAATAGTTTCGATGACTTTCTCCTTTTCTCTCTATCAGACCATTTTAGGAAGCCATTAGAGAAAGTATGAGATGGAAAAATGTTTACGTTGTTTACATCACGGCGCACACAAGGCAAACATTTTTAGAACGAAATTGCTCACTTTTTTTTGGAGACCCAGCCCTGCAGTAATCTTCCGCAATGTTTTCGTCGAGCTTGTCAAGAAATCACAAAAATTACAACGTCTCTCTCATAACGTTCATAAGGAACAACCTGAGCGAAAAAAAATTTCATCGTGGTCTCATGTTGTGTCTACGTTTCGCGTGTTTGCTTATCATCGAGACGTCTTTTTAACAGGTCGTAATAACAAATATGACGTTCTTTGCGGGGAGCTTAACAAATAATAAAGAGAAAGGTTGCTCCCCAAGTTGGGACACTGTGTGCAGGGGTCAGTTACCCGAAAATGATAATAACACTAATAACACTAACTACCCAATTGTTTCCCATAAAAAGGCAGCATCCTACAAACTATTATGTTGTGTAACACCGTGAAATATTCCGCTTTTCTAGGACAGTCAACTTAAACCTAAGAAAAAATGCAGTCGCATACATATTCTCCGTTATCACACGGGCCAGAATGTAAAAAAAGTTAAAAATAATACGAGAAAAAAATTGCAAACAAAACGACTCACTCAGGCTCACCATGTGTAAGATATCTGTCCTGGAGGAAGAAAAAATACTCCGTTTTACACAATGTTGTATAAGTTTAATAAGCAAAAAACAAATTACAAGCACAAAACGAGAAAGCGTTCAAGACACGGAGAAAGTCGAAAAGTGTGAGAGGATAGAGAAGAAAGGAGAAAAAAAGTCTCAATTGCAAGAATGAGCATTAGCTTCCTGAGCAGCCGTTTACAAGGAGGAAAGGGAAACGGAAGATGATATTGCCTACATTTGGCTTGTCCAGCGAAGCAAGGTCGTCGGCACGGCATGGTACAGTAAGTAAAGTTGGCGAAATGGCATCAACTTTCTGTATACCGCTGGATTTCTAGACATCGCTTCTTTTTGGGGAGAAATAATAGGAAAAGAAAACAAGGATTGCACAGCGCGTGTCCTTTCCTTGGATTGGAGCAAAATGCGTGGAAACATGTAAGTCAAATATGTACATACCAAAGTTATATTTAAAAATGTATATACGAACCATATTTTTTTTACTCGAAGCACAACTTTTTTTTTGCTTGGATGAAACAATGTTTTCCGTACTTGTCTTAACTCTTATACAAAGATGGGATTGAGAATGAGGAAAAGGCGAAGATAAAGTGTAGAAATCTTCTCCCATCCATTTCACCCTTAACGTTCCTTGTATTACACACATTTACTGAACACCATTGCATCTCATACGGAGTAGCAAATTCACGTAAATATTACAAGAGATAGAGTCGTTTTCTCCCAAGACACGAAGAAGGAAGAGAGAGCCGAAGAGAAAAGTACTTTTCCAGCATGAGGCAATGTGTCTAGATGGCAATCTCAGCACCATAAAAAAGGACGGAGAAAAACGCATTTTTGCAATGGCATTGTCGTGTCTATAAGCTATATGAATATGAAAAAAAATGCGCGAAGAAAAAAAAATCTCGAAATAAAATGCTCTCCGTTTACTTCTGCTCCATATGAGGAACATGGGGTTATGGATTTTTATTTTGGAAACGGAAAGTGGACACAAAGGCAGTTGTGAAAGTAGACTACACACATTGTATCTTCACTCATCATGTGGAACGGATGGATGCGTTTCAGGTTTTTGTGTCCAAAGAAAAAAAAAGTGTACAACTTTCTCTCCCATTCCGGCTCTGTATCGAATATCCATACCGCCAGAATATATCCATATTCATATACAAAGCTTTCGGTGGTGAACGTGTGGGAAAGAGTGAAAGGAAGAATGAAAGTGGACCATCATTTATATGAGATTTCACTTAACGTGAATAATGTATGACGGATATACAGCTTTAAAATATATGTACTAGATTTGAGCACGGAGAAAGGAGAGGAAATGCCTTTTTTCCTGATGATCTACGAGCCATGTGAAAGACATGCGAGGAGCAGAAGCTTTCACACTTGCGAAAACTTCAGCTACCTGCATCCACCTCTCAACATGTGCACCACCGTGTGTGCAAAGAGTAGAAAAAAAGTGCAAAAAACAGCAAAGTGAAAGTGTACAGTGGAAAGAGAGGAGGCGGACAAAATGCCTGCGTGGTGTGTGCACCTTTTCCGCTTTCACAATGCTTTCTCTCGATTTTCTTCGTACTACGGTAGTTTGATCAGGAACGCGCTCCCACTCTTTCCCATCGGCTACGTAAAGATCAAAGTCGTTTTTTTCCTTCACAGTTCAATGAAGCTGAATATATTTTTCAGCAATTTTTCCCTCTTTTGTGCCGCACTTATTCACTCTTGTTGATGTTAGTGTACTCCTAGTTGAAGCTTTTTTTTCTCGTTTTCAGCCACCACAACACATGAGGAGAGCTTTTGAATTTCGAGCTGTTTGTGGAAATGCACACTTCAACCAGCTCACCCAACCGAACTATTACGAAGCAAACAAAAATCAATGAAAATTGTATCTTTATATAACGATAGAGCCAGCTAACTTAACACTCAACCATTTTAGACGTGTTTCACAATGTTGATGTATCTCAGTTACCAATTCACCGCTGAGATTGGTTTATGAAATGTTTGCGTGGGTGAGTATTTCTTTGATTTTTTTTTCACTTTCCCTACTTTGAATAATGCCTTTCTTAAGTCAACTCACATTCCGAAGGCAATCATTTCTTTGACTTATCTTGTGTGAAAAACTAAATTTCGACAAATTCCACTGGAAGAACGACAGCCCTGGCCAGACAATCAGGGACTGACCAAAACCCATTTTTTGAGAACAACGCTCAACCCTTATGCATCATTCATAAGTGACTCGCATTTTATTAAAGACGACCACACGTCCCTGGAAATATTTATGGTGAAAAGAACAGTGAAAGCGGCCAGCGAAGAATATGACAATTTCTAATGATGTTTCCTTTCAAGCGAATCCTATATTTTCCACTACGAAGAAAAAACACATCGCGCTTTCCATAAAAAACGAGAGCGTCCACTGAGTGCTGGAAAGATCAGCCAATTTTTTTTGTATCCAAGCGGAATATTTTTGATATGAAGATTGGAGAGATATGGTTTTATATCGTGGTCTCTTTCTCCAAGAGACAATAAGGTCAGCAGAGTACAAACGTATGAACGCGTCTACACACACATCTTTGCAAGATTTAAGCCCCGTCATTCTCTCGCCAGTAAAATGGGATTTTTTTTCTACACTTTTTATCACACGCTTCGAAAAGATGACTTCATTTTTTCGAAATTTTCCACGAGAAGAGACATGAAAAACATCACAGTCTATTTCTCTTGCTCCGTGCTTCCTATAAGGAGTGATATTTTTGAGCTTTTTGCACGCGTAAACCAAGATGAAGGCATCACAAATTTCAATCTGAGATTTATTTCCCAATAAAATGTGTACTTCATCATACATAAAAAATGTATCCAACTCTGACTCTGTTACCAGTTTTTTCTCTCTTTATTCCATCAACTCTCGCTTTCTCCAAAAAATATCACGCCAAGAAAAGTCAAGATGTAGCCGACTGCACGGAGCGTATGCGATTTGATGTGATCCTGATCCTAGAGAGACGACTTTTACCAAAACCCTTTGCTGCTGTTGTCCTACAAATTCTTGTACCCTTTGACAAATAACCTCACACTTCTCCGCTTTCCCTACTTTTCTAAACTCTAGAGCATGTGACGATGAATATATATGTACGGCAGTAAAATAATATTTTGTTGGGGTGTAAAGGCCCATTTTTTTGTTTTCTCATATGCATAAAATGGGAATATGACAATAAAACGTAGAGAAGGAAAAACACATTTCGGAGTCATCCTCCCATTCTGACAGAGAAGCGAGGGCAGAGAAAAATCACGTAACAGAAAAGGATTTCCGTCCTTGCCCTTATTCTTCCTCTTTATTATTACACAAGAGGATCAAAATAAATACAGCCAGAACAAGGAACCTCTCCATTTTTTGAAGTCTGTGTAAACAGAAGAAACGAAAACAGGGCGTTGGTTCACTCACTCTTGAAGTTGAAGCAAAATCAAACTTTTCACAGTTCTGTAGGTATTCATCCGATTTTTTGTTCACTTCTTCTGTCCCATTGAAATCAATCATTCATCGTATGCATATGAGCACAACCCTCTCTTTTACGGGAGTGCAAACAAAAAAAAATCTAATCTTCCCCATTCATTTTTTTTCTCTCGTACCTAGATTTTCATCGTTTCGTTCAAGTGTGAAAACGTCAAGAATCCGTTCAACTGTACAAACTATGCGTGCCTACACACTTCAATACAAAATATAGGAGAGAAAACACCCTAAAATTTTGAATGAGGACCTCGTAAAGCCCCGACTCGAGTTGAGGATCATTATATTAAAGAAGGCCACACTTGTGCAAGATGTAAATTTTTGGTGATATACGAATGCTCAAGTATAGAAAAAATGCTGGAAGAAATGAGGAAAAGTCAAAATATCACCTTTTCCCTGAGCTCTTGTACAAACCAATAAAAACTTGGGGTTCAACTCTGCTGCACTGAACTTGTCACATTTAGGGAAGCAAATATATACTCTGGGGAGTCTCGCTCATTATGACTCAACTCTCGACGAGGTTGGCAAACACGACTCAAGAAACTCATGTGTATGTTTCCATTTTGACTTTTTTCTTTCGGAGAATGTTGTGAATGCTTAGAAAATCAGAGAAAGAGTTCAACAAAAGTGATTGAACTTATTGACGCAGTTTTTCACACGGAGCTAGCATTTTCTGCTTTAACAATTTTCTATTGTAGTATATGAGAAACAATATGAGAAATGTGAAATGACATGATTACAACTTGTGCAACTGATTTACAAACTTTGTCAACATTGACGTCTGAAAAATCTGTGTTTGTAACAAGCTCGATTTTTCAATGCGACAAAGTGGAGCTGACATAAAGCCCTTCATGCCACTTAGTTCAGGAGAAATAGAATATAACCTTCATGAAACCTTAGATTTTCACAACTCGAGTTTATGAGGCAGTAAAGAGATACTTTCTATCTATTAAATGACACACCGGCGCAACAATGTTTGTTGATCACAAAATATCCGTGATGCTCACATTTGTGTACGTATAAATGTCATTCCGTTTTTCACCGCTGTATTTATGTGACCAAAAAGTACACCCTTTCCGGAACATACTGAGCAAGAATAATACCCAACACTAATGATGATGATGCTGATGACGGCAAGTGAAATGGGTAAATGGTACCTCGGCGGAGACGATGACCGACAGGTTTGAAAAAAAAAATGCTCAACCAAAGCAAAAATGTACACGATGCCATTAGCCACGATCACATCACAACAAACCACATCCACTAATGGTGGGACATGAATGGCGAGATACGGATTATAAAAACACACACGACAATTGTACCAAATAAATGCTGCTAAAGTAAGGTACGCCTATATCGAAGGACTTGCTCACTCTTTCTAAGAAGTGTTGTATAAGTATTATATTAACTTTGGATGAATTCACGACAAGGCTAAAACCCTAAATATGAGACCAACAACCGAAGTACAGAAGAGTGAATCGAAAAGTGATGTTACGCTTTGTGCTCACGAGTTCCCCACAATCCATTGCGTAGACTGCGAACACAAAACAAGAACACAAAATGTTCCTGATGAAGATTAATGGTTGAGGATGCCGCTAACCTCGTCACACTCTTTGTGCACTGCTAAAATTCTAATGGAAAACATTACGATACAAGAAATCCACGTCTTTCCTCTCCGCCACAACTTGCACTTGATTTAAAGACAGCGAAGCATTGTGCATTGTAAGCGAACTGCCGGTGTGCCATGAAAGCCTCTTTTGAAAATTCAAAGCAGTACATTTCGATGCTGGAAATGTTGGTATGATCACATTTAATTCATTGTATATCGTCATTGAATGGCTACACCTCGAAACGATTTAAAATTCGATACATTCCCTTCCTTGATTAAGGGTCGTATTATTCAACATTATACTTGGTTGAATGGGTGGCTAGCCCTTAATCATACAGCTTTTAACGACCAAGTAAAAATGAAGACTGTCTGTTTTGTGTTCCAGAAGAGGAGTATCTATCAACAATCCATTTAGCAGAGATACCCCAACCATCTCAACGTTTTAGTCATCAAGACGCGTCATATTATGTGCATCTGCTCTGTTTAAAATTTAGTATAAGTCATGTCATTGATTAAAAAGGGGAATGACTAACTCAACAGGATGACTATCAAATGTAAAATTTTCACTATCGAACCGAATGCGATGAATATGAAGTGATTCATGATAGTGACTATGAGTCACGCATTATTATTTAAAAACAAAGAACAACACCGGATACAGAATGCGAAATTTGGTTGCAATTTGGTCCGCAATCCAGCTGTCGGAATTCTAGGTCCATTCCAAAACCCAAAGTTGGACATCTTATAAAGTAACCGAAACCAGAAGTAATACTGGACTCACCTGCAAACAGAAATGAAACATATAATTATTATGGGTATTCCTGATTCATTATTTTATGAATTCTAATCGATAAATACAAAGTAAGGGAGCACAAGCAAAGAAGCAACGTTAATAAGCAAAGGAAACTTGTAGTAACATGAAAATATGCACTTACAAGTAAGATTCTCTCCGACTTCCCAAAAATTCAAACTGTACAAATGGATGCACTCTAAATTCGTGCTCTGTCTGTATACCAATTTGCCCAAGATCTCACTTTCCAGATCAATACAATTTTCCATCAATCTTCAAACTGAAAATGGAGGCGGGACACAAAAAAAAACCGAAGGAGCCGTGAGTGAATTGAAGTGCTCTCACAATTCTAACTAAAGCAATACGCGAAACATGAATATATGGTGAAAGAGATAAAAATGAGAGGAGATACGTGACCAGTCATACGGAAAAACAAATATTCCATTGTGCCTCTCCTTCCCCGAGATATTTGAGACACTAGAAAAATCTCGAATCTCCAGGTATTTTTACATGAGTAACAAGATTGCTCTCCGGCTTCCTACACCAAGTTTGACGTTTCTCTAAACACGGTGAAACAACTTTGCCTATTTTTCAGCCTTTTTATGAAAGTAACACTGAAACTACAAAATATTTCACTGTGAAGTAAATGACCTTTTATTTTTACTTTTCTCCTCAAATTCTTCCCTTGAGACGCTCCATTCCGTTGTAATTGTTCTCTTTGAGAACTGAGAGGAAACGACAAAAGGGACAAGATTGGCCAAGAAGCTGCTGAATAATTCATCACATAGATATCAAATCGGAAGCACTTGCGACACCACGCATGCACTTGAGGAAGAGCAGCCCTTGTCATTCCAACTCTAAATTGTGCAACCATAATAAATCGAGTAAGTACTATAATCCTCCTTTCATCGCGTACATCTCGATTCGAGAAAAAGAATGAAAAATCCCAAACTTTTTTTAAACATCAGGCGACATGTAAAAAGTATAATGGGCCATATCTTTCGTTCTCTGTTCTTTAATTACTGCGACATGTTGAGGAGAGGGATCGTACTTCACGGATTTTCTCTTTTCCCGTCATTTTCTCCTTTCTTAATCATTCCATTTCCATACATCCGCTTTACAACTTTCTCAAATCTTGGAGGAGCATCTCTCAAAACCATTTCCCTGTAATCACTCTCAGCGATGATCATATGGCTGCACCGCTTTTTTTTTCTTAAAATACGGTCTTGTGCTCGAAGATAATCACGATGATGATCCTTCTCAATATGCGCTGCATTACATCATCATCGTCGTGCAATCACATCTTTCAAGACTTTTACTTCATTATCATCCTCCTTGAGCTCCCTCACCATCATCCGTCTTTAGCAGCCAAAAAACGTACCGTTTTCGACTGTTCAGCCTCACACAAGTTTCCCTTGTCCTCTTTTCCGTCCTTCTTCATTTAACTCCCCTTAATTTCCAACATAAATACATACATCCAACCCAGTCCAAGTTTTCAACAAAAGCTCTCTACATGCTCACTCTCTAAGAACTCCGCTTGCCGCTCCACTGAAACATAATAGAATTTTCAAGTCTCACTGAACTGCATTCATATGAGAAATATTCTGTGGTCTTATTCCAGTACGAATACAGAAGTGCTACTTCTCAAAGATTTTTTTAAAACTCTCTTAAACCTTGCATACATATAATTTATCCCATCATCATCACCGCCACCACCATCATTTATTTAAATTTTATCCATTCATTTCCCCTCTTCCTTTTTGAGTTGCTCGCCTTGTTGCGCCTATTTCAACAAGACGTAAATGAGTCTCCAAAAAGAACAGAATACACTTAATGGTTATGGTTAAAGAGAAGAAGCCCATACCAACTGCATGTTACTAACTCTCATCCGTTGCAATGTTTCTTTGATTTTTCCATTTTTTTTATTCCTCTTTTCAAACCACCATCATCCAACTTTCTTTGAAAAGTCTCCAGTTTTTAAACAATCATCATAATGTGTGAGTTTTTACGTTCAAAATGTCTTCGTCATCCTACGCTTTTTTGGAGTGAGCAAGCACACAGCAAAATTTCCGTCATGATCACAGTCATCTTTTCATCGTTTCGCATCGCAGAACGTGCACCACACCAGTGTACCGTGGAGCTCTGGAGAGTTGTGAGTAGGGCTCCGAACAGGGCAGGGCAGGTAGGATTTTCGCAGGGCAGGGCAGGTAGCGGTTGGAGTTTCAATTTCAAGTTCAGGGGAACTTTAAAAATTC
>JAHZMW010002721.1:0-10829 GCA_027743745.1 Alloscopus bannaensis
AGTGCGCTTTAAGTGCGGATTTTTTCACAATTGGACGCAAAGGTTTGAGGTCAGGAGGGTAGCTTTCGGTCTTGGACATTTTAGGAAACGTTGATGATCACTGCGTTTATTTTAATGAATATTTCGTACTTTTGTGTTGGGCGAAAAGAAACCGAAATGACAATGAGGGATGATTTCATTTGTTTGTTTTGTTTTGATCTGTGTGCACAATGCAGCAGCCCATACGACAATGCATTAGTTTCAAACACATGAAAGCAAGGCAGCAAAATATCAGACCATGTAATACGGTGTCTTGCTTTCAACGCAGAAGCAAACCCATTCCTACCTGTAGTGCTTACAGATTTCTTACCTAGATCTCTATGTAAACGTTCTTTTGCGTCTGCCAAAAGAATAGAATCTGAATAGAAAGAGTTCAATGAAGCAGCGTAAACACCCCTGTAAACTTTCCTCATCGGTAAATCAACAGGAAAAATATTATTGCAAATATATATTTCACGTTATAATAAAAAAGGAACAAACATTTATTAGTAGAGAGTGTGTCGAGTTCGGAGTGTCTTCCTGCAAAATATGCATTCGTGGTTCTTCTCGAACTTTACACCGAGTTGAGAATGCACTTTCTCGTGTTCGCGGAGGAGATACTTTCTCACAAGGATTTGTAGCAAGTCTCACACTGGAACAAGGCTTCCCAAATGTGTCGTCGGAGGTTCTCGCGAAAATGTACAATTAGCTTTCCGCAAAACACAGAGGAAGCTATCTCGCCATTTTTGCGGCAAGTGTGGCGACCTTTTTTATGTGAGTACAAGTTGGAGAAAGTCGCGAAGCGCATTGGACACTCCTCACATATGTACGCTTTCTCCTGGGTATGTCGAGTGATGTGTTGTGACAAAACGGACAACTCACTGAATCGCTTATCACAAATCTCGAGGGCACTCATACGTACACACATACGTAGGTTTTTTTTCAGACCGAGCAAAAGCATGACAAATATAAAATATCTACTCATCAACATTATGCACATGTGATGCTGCTCAAATCTTTTTAAGTATTTTACTTTGATTTAAATTTGTTCGCTTTCCCGATTACCACAGTTAATGCTCACTCTTTGATTGTTAATTTCATGGTCTTAAGTATATTAGTACGACTGCGACGACATTATATGATTGCCAACATAGTACGTCACAGGGGTAAGAACTCGAATGTGTACCGTATAATAATAAGCAAGTATTTAAAATAATATATAAAACATTTAAAAAAATTAATAAATAGTTTGCTTAAGAATGACCATGTTTCAATATACTTCACTTCATTATTAGCCTAAGTCAATTTTTCTGAAGTGAATATTGTTGTGTTGGCCATAAGTAATTAACTAAATTTTTGCCAGTATTTTTTACTGTAATATATAAGTGTACTAGAAAACCAAAAAGTTTTTTGACCAAGTACATTTCAAAAGTGTTGTGTCAGACATCCCAGATTGTAAATATGATTCCACAATGTGTTAGCGCAACTGCCAGTGAAGGTCTCAGCGAGTGGCTAGTAGCTTGCCAGATAATACACACATCTTGGAAGCCGCTGGGATGACATCGTGAGTTGTGTGCTTTCAGCCTGATTTTGCTAGAAACCCACATTGGGAAATTTTACGTCCGATATGGAGAAAGTGAATTCCACACTGGAACAAACTTTCTCCGGTGTGTTTGAGGAGGTGCATTTGAATTTTGCACTAAATCCTTTGTTTCAGATGACACAAGCGAACGACTTGATTTCCCCATGCGTCCGCAAATGTTTACTTTACTTTAAGCAGTTACTTTTTGTGGGTAGTACAAAATAATTCATTATATTATATCAGAAGTTGAATAAAGCGGTGAACAAAGTTATTTAAGCAGAGCTCCGTTCAACGTTTATTGTATTTTTTCATTACATGTCACGCAATCGAGCAAAACCAACCAATAGTCTTTCAGTTGCTCTTCAGTGTGATATTACTTCTTGTCCTGAATGTGGACTTTGGTTGAAATCTAACCTTGACAAATTGAAGGCCCTCGTTTTTGCTACAAATATAGAATTGTAGTAATTATCAAAGATATATACTAAAATCGGAAATCATGCTTCTGCATCTAAGTGCTCTGCTCTCTCTAATTGTACATATCCACGGCTTCAAGTTCCCGTCCACTGACAAAACCCTGCAATCTTTGCTAACCACATTTTCCACCTGTGACTTGCACATAGTCGCCTTCGAATTTTACATGCTGAAACCTGGAAGCCCCAAGCTGTACAAAAACGCGGATTCCGTCGACTTTTCTGACATTGCCCCAAACATTCCCAGTCCCAGAATTTTCACGAGGTTGCAACTTTACGAAAATTATACTTTGACACACATCCGAAACTATTTTACAACAAAATGTAACGGCGTTTATTTTCGGGGTCACGCAGACTTTCAATTGAAGCCTTCACCATTTCCAAAAAAATCCTACTACGTTAGACTATCACTAATTCCGTGCACTTCGTGGGTGTCCACGGAGCCAGCGATGAAAATTTTCGAAGAACTTTTAACGTATGGGTACTCTGCGAGGGATGACTTCTTTCTTAGTGGCGTCTTCTCCGGTGTGAAAACCAAACACGACATTTTGTACGGAGTGAAGTTGACGAAGGAACGGTTCTCCTTCTACTTGACAGACTCGACAACTTTGAAGCACCAAATTGACAAATTAAAATACGGAAATCCTGGCACACACATTTTTCTCCGTGCTAATGCATCTGGCATTCACAGCCTGTCTGGTTGGGTCAACCCGGAATTTGGGGATGGACTCAACTCAAAAATTTCCACTTTTATAGCAGAGCTCCATTCTGCAAGGATACGAGCAATTGAGGGGAGCATCTGCAAGTGGATATTTGTCGGAGCAATAAATCGTCGTATTTTGTCATCTTCTGGTTCAATGAGATGGTTTGAGGATGAGTTCTATCCAGAAAGCATATTTTGTCTTGTAGGGAAAACCGTGTTTGCCAATTCCACCTGCACTCTGCAAACCGTCAGCGAGGGCCTCTTTGGCGCCAAAGGTGTCACGGATATGATCGAGTTGAAGCTCGTAAATTGGGGAGATCATGCGACACAACCACCGACGTCGTACGAATTTCTAACATGCTCCGGTGGCAAATACAGGGGCGTCTCACTCAAAGGATTTGTATCCTCGTTTCAGATTCAAGTTTGGATATGCCTCGTGGTCACGGGCGCCTTTGCTCTACTTTCAATTATTTTGCTGTCATTTCTCTACACGAAAGTAAAAATTCTCCGCTTTCCCGTGGGCGTCCTTTCAGCAATGATTTCACAGGGCAACTCCATCGTTGCCAAATGTTGTGTGATGCCCGCCCTTTATCCTATCTTCGCTCCTCATCGGCATGATCCTTGGTAATGCATACAACGGGCAAAGTATTGTCGACTTGAGTTCACCTCTCAAACATGTCCTCCTCAAAACATTTGGCGAGGTCCAAGAAAAACTTGGGTTTAGGCAGCTAGCTCCACCAATGTTTGAGTCAGATGAATTCACAAACCAGTTCAGCTATATCTATGCCTTAATAGATGCTAAAACGGTTGGAATTGGAAACCTAAAGTTCGTCAGCGAATTTGAGCGCGATANGGCTGCTAGCTCCACCAATGTTTGAGCCAGATGAATTCACAAACCAGTTCAGCTATATCTATGCCTTAATAGATGCTAAAACGGTTGGAATTGGAAACCTAAAGTTCATCAGCGAATTTGAGCGCGACATGGTGGTGATGACAAAGCTCAATGCAAGTTTCGAAAATAACTCGCTTCGAAATATTTCACAACTCGTGATCCGCAACAAATACAAAGATTCCTTGAAGGAGGTAGCTTTATTAAAAATTGTGGCAAATTGCAAAGATTCGGCTTTGCTTGCGCCAAAGGAGAAAATAGAAAGACTTGAGAACACATTTAGGATTCTCGTTCATTCTCAAAACCCAAATAAATACAATCAGGTTTCTATTAGTTCAGAGCGTGTATTGAGCAAGTGGGTGGGCTTCACTTTTGGGCAAATATCAAGCGATGCTTGGCTCATAGTTGAGGACAGGGTGAAGCTTCTAGCGGATGCTGGCTTTCTGTCGCTTTGGTTTTCGTGGATTAGTTGGCTATCAAAATTGTCTCATTCTGCGACCGTGGCTCAGTTCAAAGAAACAGTGAAGCCTTTAGGATTGCGAGACAATGTGGTTGTAGTATTTTATGGGTATCTTGTGCTAATGCTTGTATCTCCTCTGGCGTTCATTGTTGAAAAGAGAAAGTCTATTCCAGATTTCCTTCGCTGGGGACCGAGATGGCTAATTAAAAATGTGTGTGTGACACTGCTCGAGAAGCTGGATGAAAATGCAGCGGATGAGTTTCGCAGACAATTTAGTCGCACTGCAGCACTGCATAATGTTAAAACTTGAATAAGATACAAAGTAATGCTTTAAATGAACTAATCTATTATAAACTAATCCTTGAACTATTATTCCGGACAATGTGCACTCTATTTATCCAGGTTTTGTAATTGTATTTACTTCTTTAAAAAATGAAGTGTTCGTTGACTACATATATGCTATAGACTATATGTTCTGTATCACACTTTAGGCAAGCAACGTGTATTACACATTTCATTTAGTTAGTCAGATGATTTGGGCACGGCCGACTCAGAAACCAAATTAAAACGTCGAAATTAGAGGCAAGGAAAATTCGTAATTTTTGTCATTCTTCCGCAAAGCTTATTCAGTAGTCGCTCAAACGTATGCAAACGTGTTTTTTGAAAACTTTCCAATCGTTGTTGCTAGTGGATTCAACATATTAGTTTCTAACGGTCATATAATATTTCAAAATGTTATAAAAGCGGAGAAGGTTTCACCTGAACACTCGGTTTAATTACGAAAATAAATAATGGCACAAATTTGTTGTTTTTCATCGCATACAGCGCAAAATACAAAATGACTACGAATACCAAAAGCTAAATAGTCCGTTGGTTTGGCAATGAGGTACGGGTTCCACGAAAACTACTTCAAATTTATAAATTATGTATTAGCTTTTGTTTCAATCTAAGTTTGCATTTATGGAAGTACCTGTGGTAGTTATGAAACCTCAAAACTTCCTTATATAAAACCTTATAAATGTAAAAACTAATTAATATGATATTCTTGCTGCAATCTTTTTGTGAGCATTGATATAATAGCAAATCTTCGGTATTATATTCAAACTCAGACTTTTTGCGATTTTACAAAACTCTAATTTTTGTAAACTTCTTGGATTGGGGTGAAACTGTTTTAAAATCATATCTCGCTAACTATAACTAACTCGACCGAAGAATGTGGAACTGGAAGATATTTTGGCTGTTGTGTATCCCAATTTTCAACAAAATATCGTCAACAACCGTAGAACTGGACTTGCATAATATTCTTGTGCCATTTCAAAATTGCACGATAAATATCATTCCCATTTTGTTCACCTTGAACAAATTTTCTGCACCATCCTGCAATAATCAATCAACTTACTACTGGACCGAGAAGCCGTTAACTTTCCCGGTAATTCGAAGTGTACTACATTTACTTCCTGATAAATATACTCCTACGCTCATTTGCGACGGAACGAAGTATGCATCGAGGCGAAAAGAAAACGAGTTTCTGTTTAAGGGAAAACCCTTTCCTCGCCAAGCGTGTATCCTGCAAATATTACTGATTCCCTGCAAAACCTGGAAAGATTTCAAAGACATTGAAAAATTTTCAGAGTTGAAACCGAGTTGGAAAGACAATCGATACATTTATCCACACATCGTGCCATTTATATACGAATTCTTCATTTCTAGAACGATTGCTGGAACTCTTCACAAATTCGTCAATACAAAATCCGAATACGCCAATAATCCAGTCCGATTGATATTCCATGTTTGCAACAACCAGTTTCAGAACATTTCTTTAATTTTTAAGAATACCACCACTCGACATCCGGTTCCTCTTCTGGAATGGAGACGCATATTTAATTCGACTTGTATAATGTTTGTACAATTTTTACACGTTGGTTTACGCTCTCAATCAATTTCGGTTGGATGGGTTTTCCGGGAAAAAGTTTCGTTTGAACCTTACTGCAAAATTGGTAAAACTCTTTATACAAATTCAACATGCCGCTTTAGCTCCCCAAAAGGTAACCATCCGGATTACGAAGTAACCATAAAAAAGGTTGGCTGGGCCTTCAATCCTTCGAGATCCTCTTCTTACGCCTTTTTGATCTCTATTCCTGTAGAAACTGACAACACTGTGATGTGGTTGCGACTGCTGGCGGTAATAATGAATTCCACAATTTTTACCCCATTTGTCATCATCTTTGTTACGTTACTAACCCGTTTAATTGACCACAATCATTGTCATGGTAATCGATTTGCAAAATACATTGGTGTGCTACGTAAAATAATTGTCAAGCAAAGGAGTCGCATAAATATGAGTAAGTTTGGCCAACATTCTTGGCTTGCAATGTACACTTGGCGGACTGCACTAATGATGGTTTGTGCTTTATGTTTTGGATTTCATTTGCGAAACTTATGCATTGCGCCCTGTGTAAATCCAATAACAACATTTCCCGACTTGGACCAAGTTGACAATTTATCAATGTACTCTCCTCAAAAAGATCCGAGTACCAAGTGCAAACCTCAAATGCTTCAGCATTACACTCTCAGCAAAGAGCTTGCGCCATTACTCGAAGATAAACTTTTGGGGAAACCTTATACCAAATATGATACTACTTTACTCAAGGATATCATTACTTACAACAAATTCAACCATTTGGAAGCGAATCACATTTTACTTCGGGTTGGAAAAAAGTTCATGCAAGATCCGGACAGAAGTTGTGATTTCTCTGAAGAAAGTTTAATTAGCAAGACATTGTTTGGAAAGAGATCAGTGTTTGTTGCTTGGAATGATGTCATAAAAAAGCACACGAAATTTATTAAGTTTCGTATTCAAAATCAAACGAGTTTCAAAAACCAAAATATATTCTTCAGCTCGGAGACACATGTGCTGTCAAAGTGGTGGGGATTTGCGTTCAATGGGATTAGCGCGCTTCTGCTGAGGACCGTGCTCAAAGCCCGGTTACTGGCTGATCACGGTATATTCCAGTACTTAGAAAAGGTGAACTCTGAATTTGGTATTCAAGTTTTGCAAAAAGGAACCATTTTACCTAAAATGGGAAGGAGAACATCAGATAGTTTACTTGAGATTCTCTACATGTTTCTAATTTTTCTTGGAATTTGTTTTACAGTATTTTGCTTTGAGTTACAAAAAATGTCGAGAGTTCAAAACCAATGTGCTTGTATGCCGCCGCGTTTACGAAAACTTTGCATATGGCTAACGACAAGTTGCTCATATGCACTTCTTCGATTTGCTGGAAATTCCTATTGAGTATTCATGCAGTAGATTTCATATTATATTATTTTATTTACGAAGTGTACAACATTTTACAAGTATTTTTTCAATAGAAGTCACGCAACCAAGCTACTAAAAAAAGAGATACAAATATACAATCAACCGATTGTCTTTCAGCTACCCTTCAGTGTGATATTACTCCTTGTGCTGAATGCACAACTTTGGTTGAAATTTTGACAAGTTTAAAACCCCTCGATTGGTTTCGCTACAAAAATAATTTTGAAACAAATCCTTAAAAGGACATATAAAATTAGAAATTATGCTTTTGCAACCGAGTGCTTTGGTCTTTGTATTTTTACTAATTCACGGCTTCAAGTTTTCAAACAGAGATAAAACCCTGCAATCTTTGCTGACCACATTTTCCACCTGTGATTTGCACATCGTAGCTTTCGAATATTACGTACTGAGACCTAGAAACCAGAAGTTGTACAAAAACACGGATTCAATCGGCTTTTCTGACATTGCCCAAAACATTTCCAGTCCAGTAATTTTCAAGAGGTTGCAGCTTTACCAAAATTATACGTTGACACACATCCGTAGTTATTTTGTAAGAAAATGCAGCGGCGTTTATTTTCGGGATCACGCAAACTTTCATTGAAGCCGACGCCGTTTCCCCGAAAAGTTGTCCCAGATATTTTTTTAGTTAAATATGTTTTTCTTTACGGATAAGACCATCGTTTATGATTTTTACACATTAACAGTTCACAGGAACAGTAAACTTTTGTACCAATTTTACTAACCAGTAAGCGTGTGGATGGTCCAGATTGTTTTTTTTTCAACGATTGTTATGACAAAAACTATTTGTTCCAACCTATCATTTATATCAACATATTTTTCTATCGATCTACAGTCCAAAATCCAACCAATTTTCTACAAGTTTTTGATTTCTTTTTTTTTCTCTCGCGAATTGTTCGGGCTCGCTCAAAGCTAGCAGCTGGCTGGGGTGCTTGCCGCAAAATAACAATACATTCAACCGTTATATTCTTGACTCCCTTGTAGCTAAAATACTCAGTGGTAGAACGAAACGTATAGAAATATGTGTGCTATTCTTTGCCGGGGGAAATAGTTTTTAGAGTTTGAGTTAAATTCACATTCCTCTTTTTTTGTTCATGCATACATACAGGTCTCCAAGCCTCATTTTAGTGGATCTTTGCCACTTTTTTGTTTATTTTTTTCTGGAGTATATAAATGACAAACGCAGTAGCTTAACTTGCAGTACTTCAAAGCAACATGTACAAGTGCGTTTCATGTCCACATATTAAATAAGGGCTGACTTGCCCTAACTTGCCTTTTTTCAATTGCATCACCGACTTTGTCATCGTGTCTAATACGTTTGTTGCATCTTTAATGCAATACATCCTGGAAAGTTGAACTATATTGCTTGCCTGAGGCAACACCTGCAGAAAACAAGTAAGTGTTGGTTCTAGTAAATAAATAATGGTACTAACATCAAATAAAAATTAAGCTATTATGGAGATTCGAATTTTCAATGAATAATTAGACGTAATTGTAATGACGGTTTTTCTGTATTACAGAAACCATGTGGGGTTATACAAAAAAACAAAAATGATCAAATGACAAGCTGCCGCTGAAGCTATGGAAAATGTAGATCCTTTAGATATTGACGAACTTTCTTCGCACCATATTGAAAACGAACAAAATGATTATGTCGCCGTTAACGCTTGAAAATGAGTAAAATAGTGTCTTAACTGTAATAAAGCTTTAGAATGTAAATGACACATTTACTGTATGATTACATTTACTTTATTTTACTTAACAGTTACACCACCAATCCAGGAGCATGAAAAAGGTAACCAGCCCCGCGGATCTAAAAGAAGAAATGTCATTCAATCCGACTCAAAGGAAAATGACTTGCTTCCTGGTTAAAATCCAATACTACCAGGGTCCGGCGCGGACTTTTTTAGAAGAAGATGAAAGTGAGTTTGAAGAAACAATTTACAATGAGGCAGGGGGTGAACAAGAATTGTTTATGAATTAAAGTAGCGCTAATGATGACGACGTCTGGTATGACGATAAGGTGTTTCAACGCGGGGGTGTATATGGCAATAATCCTAGGTTGGTAAACGATTTTAATTTAAGCGTATAAAATGCTTCATATGTCGAGAAAACGTTAGTCAGGTGGGAGTATTGTTTGCTCATTTTAAAACAAAGCATAACGACATATATGAGGCATATTTTTTACAATTAAGAATGTGTGATGCTTTGCCTTACTTTCCGAACTTCGTCTGTCGTAAACAAAGTCCAGTTTAGACGGTATGTATAGTAGGTTTACATGGAAATGGCAACTGGGGGTACTGGCACCGCTGCGTGAGTACATCGTCCAACATGTCCAACGCTGAAAGCGACCATCAGATAGTGTTGTGCTAGGTGGTGGTACTGTGATTGACGGCATATATAATTAAAACGCCCTGATAAGTAAGTGGGTCATTTTTAACGACGGTTTGTGAAACAACATGAATTTTTGACGTGTGGTTACGCTTCATTCTGTACAACCAATCGGCAAATACTGCCAAAGAGATACACCATGCTTTTACTACGTCATTATGTCAAGTTCCCGTTCATTTGGCGTTATATATGAACTATTTAGAAAAAAAAACACCAAATATGCCAAACGCACCTAGGTAACCCTAATTCAACAAAACTCACCTGTTGTTTTTGAAACACATCAGTCAACCAGTAGATTGGCAACTTTCAACCAAAACAACAACGGCGTATTTGCCAAGAGTTTAAAAATTATCCATGGTGATATGATGTGCAATAGTTCGGTGTGATGCATAAGGAATGACATTGTTTTATGGACGCGAAACATGGAATTTGGCTAAACCTAAAACCATGTTCCCAGCGCATCACGTTGAAATACACAAGAAGCCGCCAAATTACTTTTCAATGGCAATGATGTCATGAGTGAGGCTAGTACTACCAACCCTAATCATCCTCGTGCAGGCTTATCCATATTATCAAATAATCTACATCAGTTCGAGGCTTCGGACGCAGTCGGGTTACCTATTGTTTATTACACTTTGACTTGGCACCTTTTTTTGTTCTAATGCATATACTGAAACAACGAAGTGCGTGATAACTAGTGACACCATTGAGACAAATCCAACTAGTATCGTGGGGAGCGGCGGAAATGATACTGCAAAATTAACCGTAAATCAAAATATTACAGACTTGGAGGTGGGAGCAACGACGCTAGCAAAAACAGTGCACTACATTTCAACACCATTGCCAGATTTGGGGTCCGATCGGGTCAAAACCGTCATGGGAAAATTTGTGCAAAAACCCCGAGTTTTGACAGTTATTTATTTATTTGTTTAAATAAGCATATTTTAACTTTTATTAATTGTCCACTAATGAACGTTCTTCC
>JAHZMW010002722.1:0-12532 GCA_027743745.1 Alloscopus bannaensis
TCAATACATCCTCATTTGAATCTAATTACGCATATCCGTTCGAGATATGCAAATTCAAAAACAGGAAAAAACTTATCTAAAGCCCTTCGTACATAAGCATATATCACGTTGCAAGGAAAAGGGGTCTGCGTTTTTGGGGACGGAGAAAGACTGCATTCTCGTTTTGTCGTGAAGAGGATTGCAAAACAGAAAGGTGTACAAAGAGGAATGAATGTTAGGAAACCACCTGATTTATACTCAATAGGCCTGAGAGATCACACACGAGCATTTTTGCAATGACTTCCATTCTCTAAACCCCCGCAAATGTTATTGGAACTTTTGGAGGATTCGGATTGAAATCCCATTATTTCATCGAGTTCTTACCAATATTTGTTTCCAACATTCAAGTGATTGATTGGACGCTTTGGAATAAGCCTTTGTCTCAAAACGGTGTGCGTAATTTTTTGTGTAGGAGAAAAGGGCGATTTGAGAACGACGAGTCACTTTGTTCATTTCGCTCACACGACGCACCTTATGAGTGAACTGAGGAAGTCATAAAGTCATAACATTTTGTGACTCTCTGAATTATTAGGAGTTCACTGGAACACAATAATTTGAGTGTGAAAATGCCCAACATTTTACAAGAGGTGAGTCTCCTATAATATTCAGAGAAAGTGAATGTTTCTCTGTATGAAATCTGTAAGAGAAAATAAATCAAGAGTGATCCCGAATGTTGTAATCAGATTCTCCAGGAATACGGGCAGCATGAGAAATATAAAATAAAAAACCCGGAGAAAGTCAATGCGATTCTGGAGCAACTTGTGAGTGGCGGAGGGAGAAAGCTTCAGGTAAAAATAATGAAATGTGTGTCATCAAAATGTGCAGTGGACAATTTGCTAATAATAGTGTGACAGGTTGTTACAGATTTCGACCACACCTTGACGAGATACCATAAGAATGGAGACAAGTGTGAGACTTGCCACGGTAAGCCTCTAACTAGAAGCAAAATCAAAGGCGATGATAATAATTATAATTGTTTTAATTTAAGGTGTCTTTTTTCATGAAGGTATTCTGGACAACAGTCCATTCATGCCGGTGTCTTACCGGGAAGCAGCAAAAGCCGCTTGCGACAAGTATTACCCGATTGAAATCGATCACGAGTTGACCGTGGAACAAAAGTGGGTCTGAAACGCGTTATATATTCATTATACATACGCTTGTCATTATGGTTTAATCATCTTGATTTTATTACGAATTCCAAAGAATTCCGCAGATGATAAAGTGGTACAGAGAGTCTCACGAGTTGCTCCTTCAAAGTCAAATCACGGAGAGTCAAATCGAGAAGATGGTGAACTCGTCTAGGGCGTTTCTCAGGTATATATTTTGTGATATGTGTGATTTATGGTTTCACATGATTACAGTCTTGTACCGTAACTAATTTGAGAGCGGTGGAATTGTATGCATCACTTCAGCTCACTGATGTGTGACGGTTTTCATTAATATTGGTCTTCCATAATGATCACTTTTTTGAAGGGATGGTGCCGTGAATGTGTTATCATTTCTCAACGACCACGACGTGCCCACGCTCATATTCTCTGCGGGAGTGGGGAACATTCTGGAAGCCGTGCTGAGGCGAGAGGAGGCGTTCTTCCGGAATGTGAAGGTGGTTTCCAATTACATCACTTTCAACGACTCCGGGCAATGCGCGTCCTTCAGAGAGCCGCTCATTCATATGTAAAAAAAGGAGTATTGGCCAGATTTGAGAGGAATTTGACAAAATGGAAATGACTCTTATGTAATCGTGTCAATTTCGAATGGATAGGTTCAACAAGAATGAGACGACACTCCAGGGCGACTACTTTCAGGAAGTGAGTGGCCGGAGTAATGCCCTAGTTCTTGGAGATTCTATCGGTGATCTGGATATGGGGACGGGGATACATAATCCGGGAGCTATTTTGACTATAGGATTTCTGAATGTGAAGGTTTGTTCTAAAGCGTATAAAAAGTTAAGTAGGTATTAAGATTTCCACGAATTACTTTCATTTTCATGATTCTCTCACAGATTCAAGAGAGAATGGACGAGTTCGTAAATAATTTTGATGTGGTAAGACTAAATATTCAAGCTCCCTTTTGTTTCATGTGTGAATCGCGTTTTTTTGAATTTTATGCGTATAAAAAATTGATACAGGTACTACTTGACGATCAAACCTTCCAATTTGTGGACATAGTCCTGAGAAAAATTGTACAGAAACCGACTTAATGGGATAATTGAGCTCTAAAGGAATTCACGCACATCCCCGTTTTGTTAGTTGATTTTGTAGTATGCTCATAAAAATTATGATCCTTAAATTAAGATTCGTGTAGTCACACTAGGAGAGAATAATATATGAATTGTTTAAAACAGTCAAACCTTTATCACATTTACAACTTGAACTGAAAACACTTGTAAGTGTTGAAGTACAATTTTAAGAAAACGAGCTTAACACAAAAATATAATTGTATATTGTACCCTAGTTTTTTTTGGCGTTCTGACTTTAACTTGTATTATTATAGTCCTAAAAAAATTGCACATTTTAAAAGAAATGTCCAGAAGTGGAACGACAATAAAATAACGTGTCTGGAACATATCAGTCGTGATTCCAGAAAAAGTAATGAACCTGAGATTCTCCTTTTTTTAGTATCACAAACCAGGGGAAACCTTTGCAGTTGCCATTTATCTAAACAAAGTTGGGGGAGGCAAGGATTTTTTATAAACGTCAGGCCGGCAAACTCCCATCACCTCATGATAACCTGTATGCAGGGGGACATCATATGAATTAGAATTTTTTCGAGCAATTAATGATTTTGAAAGCATATGAGTGGAGAAATTACTGGCATTACTGGCACCCCATTTCTAAAGGCAGAGAGAGAGACAGATATATATTTTTTTAGAAAAGTAGGGAAAAGGTCCATGGTGAAAGTCGCAGTCAGCTATCCTCGTCACTTGAAGTAAGTAAGTAGCTAAGCTCCTCGAGGCTCCCTCGTTCTCGGGGTTTGCTGTGATCAAGTCAAATAAATCAAGTTGAGCATTCCTCTCAACTACAAATTATTTCGGGAATTGAGACATTTTATTCTTCATATCATTTCACAGGCGAAACATAACAAGAGCTTTCCGCTTTTTTGGCATGTAAAAAATAACTAAAAAGTCTACAGACTGCTACTCATATTCTTTTATAATAAATGGGTTTAAATAATAAATGCAAACTTCAACTAAAATTGTGAAACAAAAAAAACTCTATTGAATGACTATAAAGTAATATGCATGCGTCAGTCCTTGAGTAAGCTCAAACTCAAAATTATTCGAGAGATAATAAAAATGTGAAGCTTTTCAAAGTGCCCATTTCTACAGCACTCTAACAAACCACAAAAAAAAATCGAGATTTACATTTTAACACGTTTAAACCGTGAGAACGGAAAAGTTTGTGGAGTTAAAGCAAAAAGCGAGTTACGGGAAAACTGAACGGAAAAATGTTAGTTTAAAAACGCGAAAATCCCACTACTCAGCGATATTTGTAAAAAGCACGACACAAAAGCACCAAATTCCAGGACGAACTACAGCTTGCAAGTGCATTTCGGTGGACGTAAGGTTATCGACCTGGATAAGCAAATACAGAATAAGTGTCGACGTCACTAAAATCATATTTACACACATTTACAAAAAAATGCCCATAACTTTTAAGAACTATAGTCATTGTCACAACGATCATATAATATATATACTAATTGTAAGTGATATTTTTTAGCTCGTCACAGTGCTACCAGCCCCCACATCATTATCATCATCACTATCATCATACCCGTAGCTTTCTCCGCCTCGGGACGCTTCCAATATTCGGGGCTCTTGGTCGTGCATCACTTTTCTGAGAATCTGCAAAAATGAAAGAATACATCATTTTTTACTTCTTCTTTTGTAAAAATAAAGTTATTTTAAAGAGTTGTAGAACTCACAAAGTTCCCCTCAAACCAGGAGCAGCCCATCGACGCAATAACGTGGAGAATGAGGTAGGCGCAAAACGCCAAGTACAAAACGCCGAAAACGGCGATCCCGAGGATGACGTACCAAACAGGAGTAAATGACTCTGTTACGTAGTAGCCCACAAAGTACATATTTATCGAAATCACGACCGCTGCCAAAACGCAGGAGAGGAGCTTCATAAACCTGAAAAATCCGAGAAAAAATCACTTTAAAACTTGTTCATTATGATTACTTCATTTTTACAAGGGTTTTCGGCCTACACTCCGTTCTTGAAGTCTCCCATGATCTTATCCGAGCTCGTCATCGATATCACAGGCAATATAGCGAAGGGAAGTTGCATGCTCATTAGCGCATTCAGCATGTCATTCATCCCCGAGAGGTCCTCAATGTTTTGGAACTTTGCGACTAAGAACGTCGGCAAAATCGCGATTGTTCGAGTCAACAGGACTCGCTTCCAGCGGGACCACTTGAGGTCTAAGAAGCCCTAATAAACCCAAAAAATAAAACATTTAAGCCTTCACATTTTCATTTACAATTTTCCAAAATATTAATGCTCCCTTACTTCCATCACAAATTGACCAGCGTAAGTTCCCGTCATCGTGCTCGATTGACCTGCAGCCAAGATCCCGATCGCCCAAATGTACATTGCGGCCTCCCCGTATTGACAACCAAGGAATACTCCGCCTTTGTAGATGTCTGGCTCGAAAACGTTGGTGTCATTCTGAAGAAAAAATTGCCATTTTGTAATTAAAGTTATTTATAATTTATTAGCCAATTATAATTTCTTACCTGAAATATATCCGCGTGCGAATTGCTATGATTGACGCACAACTCCCGAATCTCACTGTTCGTCCGCTTCGTCCCGTGATCGGTCCACATCCCGTGAGCAAACACCGAGACGACAAACACATTAATCACAAAGGACACCGTGAGGGCGATCGTGGCTTCAATAAAATAGTATCTGTTCGCCTCCCTCACTTGGTGCTTCTTCGTGTGGTCCACTCCACGAGACTGGAGGTGACAGTACAATCAAATCAAAATCAAATTGCAAACTACTTCATAAAAAATGCTCACTTAAGGACTACCTTGACTAATGCTGAGTGGAGGTACAAGTTGTGCGGCATGATGACAGCACCCACGATCCCAACCGCTTGCAACAACGCTTTCTTATCACAATTCGAGCACGACGGGATCAGCATCCCCTCCATCACCTGAACTTGATCGGGAGCGACTGTGACGTACTGCAAAAAAAAACAATCAAATTATAAACTAATAATTTCCGGTGAAAATTAAGTGAAAGCGCTTTTACTCACCTCATACCCAAAGGAGAAAGCCATAACCGCAATCAGTATTCCAAAGAAGGCCTCCAACTTCCGAAGGCCGTACTTATCAAGAAACAAGAAGGTGAAGGTATCCGCCACCGTGATGAGGACGCCACCCCAAAGCGGGATCCTGTTAATAGAGAAAATTAAATTGAACACAAAGGAAATTAATATTTTTTAATTAATTTTCTCCCTCACGCTTTGTTCGAGAGGAGATAAAAAAAATCAAAGACAACCTTGGTTTTGGAGTGTCCTCTCGAATTTTGTAAGAAACCTGATATCTTTGGAAATACTATATTTACTTTGTACTGAGCTGCCGCTCCAGATTGAAGGTCAGACTCGATATTTCCAGGGTCGAGGTACGCGATGCTCATCAAAAACCCGGGGCCTGTGAACGCCCATAGTTTCCGAAAGCTGAAGGCCTGCAAAAAAATATTTAAAAATGGGGGCACGTGTTCCTCAAGGATTTCCAGGAAAAATGTATTCAGTTTTTACCGTCGAATTTGGCTCTGGTATCGTAATCACTTCTTCCAAATACGTGTGAAAGTCTCTGTCTCCGTCGCCGCTCACATTGTTGTTCATGGAAGGGACTTTGGTGCCATCCGGCTCGAAAGCGACGTTGGCATGAGATCCTGCGGGTTGCCCTGTGATGAGCTCGTCGTCGTCGGAGACGACGACTAAGCGATTCCTCTTCACTCCATGGCTTCCGGGGGCTGCGATGCTCCCCTGAGCCGTGTCTGTCGCTCCTGACATGCTTAACTGAGCGAAAATACGTCCTGCTCGATAAGCATTGAATTTTTTCAGTAATTTGAATCCCCTTTAGAAATCCATGCGACAGCTTTCTCCGTTCCAGCAAGACAGTGTTACCAAGCAGATCTCAACTGGTCCGCTTTCGAGAGTGTCAAACAGTTCAGGATGTCGCCTTGAAGTTGCAGAGATGACGCAACCTATTTCACCAGAACAAAGATTTAAAAAATTGCTATTAAAAGTGTTGAAAGATTTGTGTCATGTTGATTCATAAAGGAAAGTGCATAAAGCTTGGTTTCTTTGTTTTTTATGCCTTTATATATTGTAATTCACCCTCAGATTAACCTATTTCGGAATAAATGCATAATTAGTATACGTATTGCATCAATAATCGTTTGCAATTTACAAACGACACACTGAGCCAAATAGAATTCTCGGGAATGATTTGAGAGAGTTAATTCTGCACAGATTTTGCACGTAACTCTTATGAAATGGTGTTTGTAGATTGATTACTCAATTCGCAGCTAATTTTCCAGGATTTTATTGCGACGATGGTGCACCTAGCTTTTTCACTATTGTCCCAAGACTTGTCTCCTCTGTACAAGTGAAGTTGAGCGAAAAAATGCGATGTGCTTTACTGTATGGCTATGATCTGCGACTTTGGAGCTATAAAAAGTACCTTGTGGTCTATGTAAGAGTTTCATGTTTAGAGTTTGTACTGGAACGATTCCCACAAACACTAGAGTGACATCATCCCAATCATTCGAAATTCAAATGTATGCATTCCTCTGCATAAAAATGGTTTACTGAGAAATACGGTAGCGAAGAAAATAAGGAATACAACATCACACAATTTGATAATGTACCTAAAAAGCTGAAATGACTAATGTGAATGTGACTCCGTATGTAGAGTACATTTGTATGAGTAGTTTTGTTTGTTACTCTGATTTCCAAGTTCACATTTGGGAAGAAATGGAAAGTGTATCACATCAGTTACAACGAAATATAATGCTCTCCTGTGGCAAGCAGGAATAAATAGGAAATGAAGTTGTGAAGTGAATGAAATCCAGGTCTGAATGTATACAGTAAATAAATCAGTGTAGTTCTAGAAATACTCGAATTTTGAATACTTTTAGCTGTTCATTAAGAAAAATCGTAGAATTATCAAGGTAAATTAGTGCTCTCAGCTTTCACTGATGAAAATATAACCGTAATCGTAATGAATATGCTTCACAATGAGCGTCTTTCATGCGTGACTAAAAACTTGGTAAACCACCTCCAGAAAGACATTTTGTATACGAGTAAAATCTTAATCTGTTTTCCCATTTGTGGTCACACAACATTTACTGGTATTGTGCTGCTTTTATCACATTATTATATCTGAGGACAAAAGTTAAATGTCCACCCACAACAGATTAGTCACGACAGCTTGGGAAGCCAGCTTTACCTCCGTGGCATAGCTTTACATAACTCCCACTTAAAATACTCGGCAATATCCCATTAAACGAGTAGAAATGTCAAATGCATTAAATACGTACCTTGGTGAGTAGTCCAAATGTGGGAACTCCTTTGACCGAAATATGTTGAAAACTTTTTGGCTAAAGTCACTGAATCCGGTGCTAAAAAGTAATCTTTAAAACTCCAGTTTCAACTTTTACGGTAGTTAAAAATTATATTGAACTGTGTTATAAAAACGCACCAGCGATGCACACAGAGACTACAAATGTGTGTGAAATGAAGTCAATTTGTGACTACATTATTCTAATGATATACAAATCCAATATTTCAAGCCCAATTCCTGTACATGACTGCAATTTTGTTGAACACGATTGGAGTGGAATTTGTAATCTTGATCTGGGCTTAAAGCATGTTTTATGTGCAGTTAAAATGCACATTCAACTTGTACAAAAAATTTAGCACGTATAATACGCTACGCACGTAACAAACTATATGCACCTTACATATTATGGTTTCTTTTTTGTGGTTTACTCAGAATACTCTTCTCATCACATGGTCACTATTCACATCACAAGCTTCACATGCAACCTGCGCTTCACATTTTAGGTTCTATGTTGCTCTGCTTTTTGTACCTAAGACCGATACATATACTACAAGCGCAAAAGTTGTAAGGTGTAAGGTATACCGTATAGTATAGTATAGCATTTTTTATGTGTAGACTTCATCCTGGGCAAATGCTACAAAGTCAAAGTCAACAATTCATGAATGATGAATATCGGAAAATGTTCAGAATCATTTTATTTTCACATAGTATAGGAAATTGTGGGATATGATGCATGTAAGTATGAACACAAGTTCGTTGGACGTCATTCCGCGGATTCAGCAGTTGATTAAGTTCTCACACGAAATGAGTGATTATGTTACAGAGGCTTATGATACTTCATACTTGCAAATATTATTTTATGCCTTGCATTTCATAATCCTTCAGCAGAAACACATTTGCTATACTAAAACCGCTGTTTGATTTGTGAAGAGTGATGAACACTCTTGGACACTCAGACTACGTAAGCCAACAGACTAGTCTGCTCGTATTGATTTCTTGCTATTTATGCAAACTTATTGAAATCCGGCTGGAGAAAACTTCCAAAAATACACACTTGCCCCAAGCACTTGAGACATTTATGCAAAAATGAAGTCAATCTAAAACACGACCTTTTTTTTTAAAAAAAACAGGTTGACTAGACCATACAAAAATAGACGTAGTAAATTCTATTATAAAAAAATTTCAATACTAAAAATTTAAATCATCGGTCAAAGCTTCGGGATCAGCGAACACGTTGTAAACAACTTTCAAAGTAGAGTGTAATTTGTGAAGCTATCCTTTTGATACGGTATCTATATATTCGGCTCTGCTTTTAAAAATCCGAGATTGTGAAAGCAAAGCGAGTCCGAGATGATGACTTATTGAAAAGTGGCACTCTAGAGAGGAATACACTGCGGGTTAAATGAAGCACAACTTCCTGCTCTCTCTCTCTTCATTATCGATCACTTCATGTAATTTAAGCTTTGCCCTTCGGGTGAAAGATGAGCCCAAGCGGAGACTCTCTTTTTCCACAACATATGCTTGAAATCTGTCAGGGACACAGTGGCTTCTGTACTTTCACTCTGGAGAAAGATCCAGAAAAGAAAATGCCACCACATAAATACCCCGAGAGGGATGCGATCAAAAGCAATGCGCAATATTTGTATTTTGTAATAAATCCACACACGTGTACCAAATTACACTCTAAATAATAAAAACACATGGAAGTAATCAATGTGCGTCACAAGCTCAGCTTTCTCCATATCCCTTGACTTCCGAGATATATGATAGCAAATGCCAACAAAATTAGGACGTACTTCTGTAAATTTCCTCTGGATGTAATATAATAGGTTGCTGATTATGGGGAAACACGAGAAGAAAATATTGTTACGATGAACGCTCACATATTATTGTGAGGCACACTTTCTCCGGAAACTTTCTCTTTCATTTTTCTACCTCTGTTTAGAGACGAGCACGTCAAGTTTCGGTAATGAAGGAAGCTTATATAAATTGTAAACAAGACGGTGTTTGATTTCCAACAAAAAGCATCTAATTTCCTACGATTTTTTTGCTGGAAATCACAAGTCATTATCTCAGTTCGAGGAATACAAAAATAAAAGCAAGTTTGAGATTTCAGAGATAATCAACACAATCATTAGGGTTGTTGATAGGAGTAAATTTTTGGAGCTTATGTATTAAGTCTCTACCGCTTTCTCCTGTATATTTTTAGAAGTCATTGTAAGTCGTATATTATGGAGAGCAATCATTAGTTCAAAAGTTCACAGAAACTTTTCACATTTTACTTCAAAAGAGTTTCGATTTTGTTAATATTCTCCACTATTTTATGACAAATCTCTTTGATTGAGTCTCTCATTTATTTTCAGAGCCAAGATTTTGGCGAGGTGCGTCGGAGGTCGGAATCTACTTGATTTTGAACAAGGCTAAAAAACAATAATGCTCCAACTCGAATGCAATATGTATCAATATCTTCCACTGAACCCGTATCTCATCGCTTTCTCCATAAACAACTCAACATTCCCTGCTTTCACTTTGCAACATGTTTTCACTCCTCTGTGAAGGCGTAAGGTACTTTTCCAACAACGGAAAAATCCCATTGTTCTTTTCTTTCGACATGAATAATAATTCTTCATGCATATGAACAAGTACGCCAGCTTTTTTTAGCTTAATGCGACGTGAGTGGCTGGAAAAGTTTGTAAAACTTTTTGGAGAGTAAAATACGGAAAGATACTAATAATTTGCATAATAGTTTGTGAGCTCGCTTAAAAAAAAGAGAAAGCAGCTTTTTAAAAGAGATAAACCTATTAACTCATCCTTACCGTCGTCCATTAACTAGTTATGCAATATTAATGCATTTCTTACAATTAGGCGTAATATTCTCGGACATACTTTCATCCAGACTCGAACTGACTGACGGAGAAAGTCCAACTTTCTCGTAGAACGCCACAGCTTTCACTAGCAGCTTTTTCTATATTTACTCCGAGCGTTGTTATTATTATGTATACTTTTTAGACTTACGTAAGCCCTCTCCGTCATGATTCACTTGTCTCGAGCAGACGTTCCAAACTCTCATCTCTTTGCATATCACTCAGGAGAAAGCAGGTTGTCAGAATATTTTTAAACTTGGAAGAAAAAAGTCGGTTTAAAAATTGTTTCCAACCTGTTGTATAAAAATGGTGATTAATAGCTTTGGGGAAAGTACGCAGTATTTTATCATCATGAAGGTATGACGTAATCTCTTCCGGTGAAATGTTTACTTTAATTTGTCCCTTTAAAATGTGGTCTCGTGTGGTGCGAAACAATTTATTTTTTTAGTATTGACAAATGTATATGGTAGAATTCAGCACAGTATCACGAACGAGTTTCAACCGGTGTGATTATGAAAATCAATTAGTTTTGCTAGACCGCATTGTAAACAAGAGAAAGGGGACGAAAGATTATGAAATTGATATCGATGCCTTAACTCCGAAGAAGTCAGTATGATTTTCCAGTAATTTTACGAACAATTTTTAAAATCAGTATAGTATTAAAACAGTAAGAAAATAAGCGATTTTCTAACAAAATTCAGCAAATACAACAAAATTTTCGACAAAAAAAATGTAATGAAATTGCTATATTTATTATGAAGGTTTCTTGGATTTTTAAAGAAAATCATATGGCTCTTTGATACGACGGATTGGAATTGCGACGACGAATTAGGTTTGACTCTTTCCTAATCAATATGAATAACTGTCGGACTAATTTTTAGAATTAAAGTAAAATCAAATGGACCATTCTTAAGTTAAGGTATCGATACATAAAATGACTCACCATCGGCAAACATTGAGCTACGCACTGTTTTCATATCTCTCACATCCATATTTATATAAACGCGTATTACACCCTGAATCTATCTTTCGAGGTGACAATTCACTTTTGTGATGTCGCAACTCAAGGTAAACCAATATTTATGTGATCTCCGCTTATTACGGGGGAAACCACACAACGAGGAAAAAAACAACTAGATTGAGCAATCTCATCGAAGTGGAGCCTAGTCCCAAAGTAAATACANTGATCTCCGCTTATTACGGGGGAAACCACACAACGAGGAAAAAAACAACTAGATTGAGCAATCTCATCGAAGTGGAGCCTAGTCCCAAAGTAAATACAAAAGCCCGAAGCCAAGCGGAGAGCGACCATTTTATTACCACGTATTTTCTCCGATGAAGTTCCTTTTTCCACACATATGGCACTCCATCATTGGAACGTCCTTTCTCTAGGCGTCTACACGACGACAACGGAATCGCGATGTGACACTCCATTTCCCTTTGACTTTCTCTTTTGTGTACAAAGAACAAAAGCGTTGTGACTCGCTTTCACTCTTACTCCGCGACAGGGATCATGAATGTACGAAGATATAAAAATCCTTTCAGGAAATCCCTGATCAACTTCGGCTCTCAACTTTTCTTTCTGGAGAAAACTCCACAATTCCCTGACCACTGGAGCCTTTCACTGATTGCTTTCACTTCATTTTTTTAAATGGATGGGCATTCTTGCCAATCTCGAGATAACCGACGTTTAATCAATATCGCGAGAAAAAAAAATGTCCAACCGAAGCCCTGCAGAGAATGCTTTCTCTTTTTAGAGAAAGGCATACATTATTCTAGCATTTTATACGTAACCCATCTTTTTATAGACTTTTATCCCCTCCTCGTCTATAATTATTTGTATCTCAATTTAAGTGGAAAACGGGAAGAAGAAGATGATAAACGTATGCTTTTTAAGCCTTATGTAAACATGTTCGCTTGTTTCATTCCTTTTGATTTCTAAAAGGAGAAAGTACCTCGTTTACCATTAAACTCAGCAAGCGGATGGAAAACGGAGTTAAGCCTTTCTCTAAGCTTTCATTAAGACTCTCTTGTATTTTTGAAG
>JAHZMW010002723.1:0-12240 GCA_027743745.1 Alloscopus bannaensis
GCCGCTCGTCATTAAATGGATAAAATTTAAGACGTTTTCAGACGTCACTCTCTCTGCAAGAGAATTTAGCCCAAGATCAAGAGATGAATATAGAAAGTCATGTTGAGCTAATGATTTTTGGCTTATGGAAGTGTATGCTTGTAGACACTCTAAATTCTGGAAAGATGCTTACGAATATCATAGTACAAGTCTGAATTCGCCATTTTAAAAAATGCACCTGTATCCAATGCATTTCTTTTATTTGTATGTATTTATATGAATCACGTAGTGTCAACATGCTGCTTGTTTAAATAAGATAATTAAGAAACTATCGTATATTTACATGATTATTTTTTTTAAAATTACAGACAAAGAGGACTGAGGAAGCTTTAACTGATTTGGAAGGTTGGATGTTCTTCTCGTCAACGTATTGGATGTTGTTTGCATTGTTTGGAGCTCTAGGTTCATGTAAGTTCCGGTCTTAAATTGAGATTGACGTACTTCAGTGTGCTTCTTTGTGATCTTGATTCAAGTGAAAGTTCTTTGCAGTGCATTTGATTAAGATATTACGTCATATTTACCGTTCCGTAACTTACCGTTTGTCTCCGGTCTTCGTTTTTCATTCCAGTTCCCAGTGAGCGTGCCGTCGTGGAAAAGGAGAGAATGTCGGGCGCGTACCGTTTGTCAGCGTATTACATTGCCAAAATGATTGGCGAGGCAATGCATTGTTTGGAGCTCTAGGTTCATGTAAGTTCCGGTCTTAAATTGAGATTGACGTACTTCAGTGTGCTTCTTCGTGATCTTGATTCAAGTGAAAGTTCTTTACAGTGCGTTTGATTAAGATATTACGCCATATTTACCGTTCCGTAACTTACCGTTTGTCTCCGGACTTCGTTTCTCATTCCAGTTCCCAGTGAGCGTGCCGTCGTGGAAAAGGAGAGAATGTCGGGCGCGTACCGTTTGTCAGCGTATTACATTGCCAAAATGATTGGCGAGGCACCCCTCGTACGTAAAAATAAATGTTTTACAGTGAAACACAAATATTCTAAATAAAAACGCTACTTCCGCAACAACCGGTGCTCTTGCGTCAATCTCTTGCGGAGAAGTTCCTGATTTGCTGACCATTTTCTACATTGAAAGTTTGACGCATGTCAACCGGTTGTTAAAGGAGAGCAGCTTCAGTTATAATAAGATCCTCTACCTCTATTCCCTGTCTAGGTCATGATCCTACCGTCAGTATACTTCACAGTAGCATATCCCCTGTTGGGGGGCAGTGTGGCCTCCTTCTTTGGTATTCTCTTTATTCAAATCCTGTCATCCCTGGCAGCGCAAAGTGCAGGCTTGTTTTTCGGAGCAGCTTTAGACCTCAGCGCCTCCATAACCGCTGCAGCTCTGTTCACTCTGGGAGCTCAACTTCTTGGAGGATATCTTGCCAACAATGTAAGCGGATTCACTATTCCCCCAACTTGTTTTCACAATTATCATCACATCACCACCTCACACTAATACCGCACACTACCTACTTTTCCACCACCCACAGTCTGTAGTATAATATGTGTAATCACAGTAATCAATTTTGCAAACATAAAAAGGAAAGAGCTACGGTGAACAAAGTGAAAACATAACGAAGGAAATGATTTTGGATGGAAATCTCTTCATGCTTTACATGAGAATATACACGGAGCCATTTTTTACATCATCATCTCAACATTGTATGAAATAGGTCGACAGAAGGAAGCACGATGAGAGTTATGAAAGAGCAAACAAATCCCGTCTAATTTGACTTTCACCGGAAAAGCACCTCCGAACAAAAAGCTTCCTCTGCTCCTCATTATGTATAACAAAAAAATTGATGTGCTCATAAAGTGGCGTGGATTCACATATGAAACCCTTCACATATAGGAAACTTTATATGGCCTACTTTTAAATTAAAGAACCATTCATCCTACGTAAGTTCTGTAATTTCACTCACGAGCTCGTCTTTTGTGTTGATTTTGATTACAGATTCCAGCGTATCTCAAAACCCTTTCATTAGTGTACCACGCATTTCGCAATATGCAACACCTCGAGTACAAACTCGGGGACCGGATCTTGTGTGCCGAAGTGTCCAATTTCCCGAGTTGTAACGTCAATTCCACATTAGTCAGCCCTGGCTCACCGAGGTATGTCTCTATCGAGGATTTACTGCATCGGGACAAGGATGTCTTTGCCATTCCTGACTGGAGCCATACCATCTTCCTGCTGGGCTTCTTTGTTCTCTTCAGGCTGCTCGGGTATGTGGCTTTGAGACGCTCAATGTGATCACTGTTCCACCGTCAAATTCTACAATGAAACTCACTCCGATTTCGAAAACTGTTATTACATATAGTTCGTTAACCCAATTTATTATTTTGTTATCAACAAATAAAGAGAGATTGAACAAATGTGGAGGGAAAGTCTTTTTTATACCTTTTGTGTTTTTATGTAGTGTACAGTATGTTTTGTTGTATGTATTGAAAAATATTACATAGACTTTTCGATGGAGTTTGTCGTGATGAGTTATTTTTATGAGGAGTACATATAATTATAGTGAAATTACATTTTTTTGTAAATTTTGAATGTCGATATTATTGAAGCTTAAGTCCTTTGAATGACTGTCTGGAGTGCCAGACACCAGAGTTTGCTTTCAGTGAAAGTTTTAAGTGGGTATACATTTGTATGTAGCTATGAAGCTTTAAACTCTACTATTCGGACCGACAGAAACCGACTTTATTAAAAGGCATATTGTTGAGACTCCGATTTCCGATAGATTAGCGTATACCGTCTCAATATCACAATATTTTTCATCCTTGTCTCCCATTCATTACTATTGTACTTACTACTGTAAAATAACGCGAATGATTTTGAAAATAACGTATTATTGTTGTGGGTGTAGGTGTAAGGTATGTATTTTGAGACAAATTGTCTGGAAAATGCGCTCGCGAGAATTGTACCTTGAACTGTAATATAAGCCATGTTTTTTACTCATGGATAAAAACCGACAAGAGTTTATATGTAAATGAGGTAAGAGAAAGATTAATTTGTTAAATACATATGTAAGCCTAGATTTTGTCATTGTGTCAAGATTGTTATTTAATTTTTTTGCCTAATCCATTTTTAATGTGTAAATTTGTAAATTTCACGGCATCTACAGGGCTCCAGATGCGAGAGAGGAATTATATAAAGAAATACATATTCAGAGTGTACAAGTATACACTGCAAATACATTTGTCGAAGAGAAAAAGCTCATTAACCTGTGTCAAAAATGGAAATGAGGGAAAGTCTAAAGCTACCATTTATCATTGTGTCACACGAGCGAAAGCGGTTGTTGTGAGCTGAACTTTTACTTTGGCGAAACATAGCTTTCTTTATTTCTCTGAAAATGTTCTATATCCAGAATAACGACGCTATAAACGTTACACTCATTCTGTGGCGGTTGCGTGATTTTGCTTTAAAATACTATTGAAAGAAAGCATATAGCTTTCCTTATTTCTCTGAAAATGTTCTATATCCAGAATAACGACGCTATAAACGTTACACTCATTCTGTGGCGGTTGCGTGATTTTGCTTTAAAATACTATTGAAAGAAAGCATGTAGCTTGTCATAACTGTAGATTGTAATAATACATGTTTTACCCACGAGAGAAACACAGGAAGCACTCTATTTTTCTGTCTCAATATAGTATTATAATATCCGCCATCTTGTAGAAATACATGTGTTTGAGTCATACGTATACCTGAAAAGAAATGAAACGCGATGACCACAGTCGTGTCAAACCTGCCATTATTTTCAAAGCGTTAGCTATACGAACTTGTAAAGATGATCTAGGCAGTTCTACAATGAGTGATTCCTGGCAGCACTCGAATTACCAGGATTTCCTTTTCATAGAGTTACGTAGTGTAATAATTTGATAAAATGAAGAATAGATGTAAGCGTACATTTGACTGCAGGAGAGAAAATTTTGTTTGGAGAAAGCAAAAGCCTGAAAATGAGTAAAATGACTGAAACAGCTTGGTTTTAAGGTATAGTGGAGAAAGCAGATTTTTTTTTGATTCAGACTCTGTAGAGAACGCACATTTATTTAACAAAACGAAAACTCTGAAACGTGACGCAATTTTTATATCAACAAGTTTTAAATAGTATACTTATTATTACCACTTAGGTATATAAAGGCGCGCACGAAATATTTTACTTTTGTGGAGAATCAAAATATCTTATCATAGTCAACTCGAGTTCATGTCCCGCCCCATATAAAGTTCATGGAAAACGGCTAGACTAGAATAGCAACGAAAAATCTACAAGTTGTACTTTTCGCTGATGCACAGAACTGAGTTGCATCTACACGATAAAAAAGTCCTTGGAAATGTGGCTGACATTCCTTTTTCTTCAATCGGATACCTGAGAAAGGAATTGTGCCTTTTTAGTAGTAATCTGTAGGAAACGGGAAATTACAAACCGATAGGTTTAGATTTAATTCGCAAAATGTATTCAAACCATCTTGAAAATCTTATATTTAGATGTACCGAAACTTTTTGTGTTTTACGCAGTGTGTATACCACTTTAATTGTTTCAAGGCATAATATTCAAAACAGCCATTAATGTTTAACGATGTGTAGATGCAAGTCTACGGCCTCTGGAGAGAGTCCAGTTATAAAACTACTATTATGTATGTATATTGTGTGGGGTTTCTTGTACCTGTAAATTAAGATTCCAGAACTTTGACGAAGGCATTGTTCGAACTCGGATCATGATGAGATGATGTGTACATGAGAGTGGGAGTAGTGAGGATCCTTATAAATTATGTATATTTTTTTCTACGAGAGTTTTCCTTCTGAACAAAGTGTGAATAGGTTTCATTTAGTGGTACAGAAGAAAAACTGTTTTTGCCAAATTGCAGGATTCTCCCGATGAATTTACTTGATGTAAAAGGCATTTAGTAAGTATGTTGATTACCTGTGTGAGTCACATACTGTGAGTGTGACATAATTATATGGTGAGCCCTTCCACATAATAGAACAAAAAATTCTCTATATCTACCTTTCACATTTATATTTTAATAAATGTATGGACGTTATGAAACACTGATTCAATTGTGTCTTTATTTGTGATTTTGCTGATGCATGTGGATTAAAAAGATTGTGAAAGCATACAAATCAGAGGAATGTAGCTATTTACGATATCAATTCAAGACATAAAAACTTGTCATTCAGTTTTTACTAAACATTTATAACGAGGCATGTTTTCGACAGTACATATGAATATCAACAAGTTTGATACAGCGATTTACTTACGAAACAAAATCATACATTTGAGAAGTTTATATAAAATTACTTTAATTATGAACACGCTATCGTTATATTTGCAATAGATTCTTTGACCAATTTGCATCAAATAAATAGCCTAGGAGTAAAGAGTATATGAGAATCATCCCTAAGAAAATGCATACCATGAGGATTACACAAATGCCATGTACGATATCAATTTATCAAATTATATCACTTATAGACTGGCGTCTACAACCACGGATTCCATACTTACGTATATAAACATCTGAAGAAATCTAATAAGTAAATTGGATCCATATGTATGTTTGTATATACTTAATTTTTAAGTTTCATATTTTACGTCACGAAAAATCACACAAGGGTTATTACACGGGAACGATAAATTTGTCATTACAAAAAATATAATCTAATCCATCAACATAAAGTGTAAAGCATTGTTCATCACGACTTCATAGTTTTAGCAAAAATCCGTTAGTCAACACAGGTCTCCATGTTTTTAAATAGCAGAGTGGAAGCTTGTTTTAACCACCAAATCAGTTGCTCAACTTAACGTTCGACAACTGTTCACTTCCTGTGAACATTTAACGCTCCACATATCTGGAAGTTTTTATCAAGCGATTGTATATGACCTGGGTCGTCCTCGACCCTTTGCGTCTACTTCTTTGTCTTCCGTGTCCGTACCCGCAAGTTTAGGAATGGGCTCTCTCCAAAACTCAAAAGTTGTAAATCCATCCACCTGACCGAGCGATTGCGATTCCATCGATTTGTACGGTGGGAATATGTGTTCGGCTAGTTCAACCAAGCTGACATACCTAAAAAAAAAGATTCACATGATTACTATTTGATACATTTTTAATCAACACAAAAAAACTGTATAAAAATTATGTTAGTCGGTTAGTATAACGCAAAGCTCAAAATCAAAGTAAAAAGAGCATCGTGTTAAACTCAGGAGAAAAAGCATGCTATCAATCTGCCATTCGGTGAGTATTTCTAAGAGGGAAACCTGACTAAATCTGATGGAGCAATCCTTCACGCTCAAGAAATCAATAACAATGTCACACGAGAGACATAAAATACAATACCTATAGAACGTAAATTAACTGCCAATCTTTAAGGCACTATTCTTGGAAAAATATCATCAATTATATGACTGAGACCAACATATCTAAGCGAAAGAAAAAGAAATGAGAGAGAATGAGTATATACGATTAGCAGAAAGTGGAGCGCTGGAGCACATATTGCTTGTACAATTTGTCAAAAGCTTGTGAAAGTAATGAAATTGCCGACAACGAGCGAAGTTAGAAATATTCTTCATCAAAAACGTATATTATTTGAAGGTACTTACGAAGATTGGAAGGTGTTGGTCAAAGCATGTCGAAGTTCCCCTTTATGGTTGATTGTGAATATGCGCGATATGTTGATATCAACAGCTCTGTATGACCAAACATCGTTTATTTTGTTGCCGTATCCCGCATAAAATGGATTTTCGGGAAACAGGGTCTGAAATATAAAAGGAATGGAATATTGGTGATCAAATGAATATACCTTGTACTATAAATCATGTGTAACCAGTGATGATTCGAAATTGTACCTGAATATCTTTTAGGCAAGCAATTTTAAATTCTTCTGGTTTCTTTTCAATGACTTCTCGATGAAGAGCGGACATCAACGAAGTAGGATTTAGTAAGAGTGGTCCATCAGGAAGTGTAACATCACCTTGTTTGATTGAGCGTAGATATTCCCTGGTTATTGCAGCTTGACCTGAAAATATGAAAGAACGTAATGTTTTACATTCTACTTTTTTAATTTTTCTTAAGCATTGCTAAAAATTTAAGAAATGCCCGCTCCAATTGTCCCTACAAAAAATCATTCACATACAAAGTTACAGAAACAGTTCATTTACATCGTTTAGTATATTTGGTGTCATTGATTACTAACCAGTTGCTCCGAAGTCAACCGCAAAGTTTTCTTCAAGATATATTTTTCGGGATTAGTCGTGGAACTAATTGAGATCTGATTGACAAGAGATGAAGTCTTATTTTTGCCGTCTTTTTCATCCTGTCCCCCAGTGCCTTCTGACTCATCGGATGACGACGTTACTGATACTGGCACAGCCTGTGCATTTTCCAGAGCTGCACTCAAGTCTTTCTTTGCCTTCGAAGGTGAGCCTTCGTTAGAGCTAGTGACAGAAGCGGCCTCTCTCCTTTTACTTGACTCGGGCGAAGAATGTGACTGATCGTCATGAACATTATCTTGGTTGGTGGAGTTCTGCGATCTCCTCCAGGGAAACCAAGAATAACCCTTCCTGGATCCATCCTTCACGGAATTACTAGATGCAGTGCTGACTGAACTCTCATGACCAGATGAACTTTCATACTTCTTCACGTATTGGTCCACCAATTTCTGAACTATATCCGACGGCAGTGGTCTCCTGAAGAAAGTGGTGGAAAGCAGTTGAGGTAATGCAGCTGCCCAGGGAATCAACTTTCCATTCATTTTGACAACAATTGAGTCTGGAGCAGCACTGAGAAGAATTTCGGGATTTTCAACTAATTCGTCGTAGGTGAGTTGAGACTGCTCAAACAAGCCTGGATTTCCCCCACAAAGTGAAATGGCTTCAAACATGACTTCGGAAGCAGATTCTGTAAAAAATGATTTAAGCTAATGTAAACAGCGTCAACACAAACCATGCATATTTCTCATACACAAACAAACGCGCGCATTCATACAAGATGTTAAAAAATCATCACTCTGCAAATATTTACCTTGTCGCTGCCTTTGTCTGTGCTCCTCCATATGGTTCATTAAGCTTGACGACTTGGGTGATGAACCAGGTGCTGGTGATTGAGGGAGAGAGCTTCCTTTACCTGACTCACCATCATCATCATGCTCCGTTTTAGGACAATCTCGTAACTGTTCATGCAAAAGGAGATTCGTATTTATGTTGAAAAACATTTCTTTACATGATGGGGAGACTGAAAATGACAAAACGGTAGGCTACATAAAATGTATACCTCCTTAATGTAACTTGGAAAGTAAAGAGCTGCGGTCTCTGGATCCATGCTGTCCAAATTTAAATCATCTAAGTAAATGCCGGGTGCACCGTCGCCTGCACTGTTAGCTGAAGCGGGGTTTGTTTTCTTCATGAAAGAAAACATACTGAACATAGATTTGCCCTCTGTTGACCTGTCTTTGCTTCCTTCATCATCGCTTGAGAAAGGATGGTCATCCCCTAGAAAACCAAATACATACATATATTTCGTCAACTAAGTGCATTAGTGGCTTTTGAGGTTTTTGCCATAGAATGTGCTTATGAGTAGAACGAGTGACTTACTTCTGCCAGGTGTTTTACTTCCATTCGCTAACTTGGCAGCTGGTGCTGTGGTTGGAGTTGTTACGGGAGTATTCGCCACAGTTGATGGCAGTTCACCCCAAGCCCACTTGCCAATTTCTTCATCCTCAGCCTACACGGGAAAACATTAAGTAAACAAAATACATTCATCTCTGGGCTACATTTAAAGTTGTAGACTAAAAGTTGAATGTACGGCTTTCATTAATGTGTCCCACCTTTTGAACTTTACTACACTCGTACTCCGAGTCTGACTGAATCGGAGTAGATGGTCTAGAACTGTGAGGAGAACCTGCCTCCACTTCAGTATCGGAGAAAAAATCCCGATGAAAACTTCTATTATGTGGAATTCCAGCAGCCGCACCATTTTGCTCTAGATTCAACTCCTGAACAGCCTTGGCCAAACCGGATAAATCCTCGTCCATCTTGAAGATTGTCTCTGACGCTTCCCGTGAATTCGATGAGCTTGGCATATCCAATCGGATTTCGCTTTTGGATCCCTACACACAAAAAATCAAAATCAAGCGTTAGGTTTAATTCTCAAAACTTTTAAGCGTAGATCCATTTAAATTTGTTTTCATCGCATACCTGATTCTTCCTACGCTTCTTCCTTCGCTTCCGCCCTTTCATATCTTCAGACTTTACTTCTTTTGCTGCCACAAGTGCTCCATTCATGATTTCCTCGTCGTCCATAATCGTAATTGTCACGTCATTCACGTTCTTCGTTTCTATATCCGGTGTAACATCTTCCTCATCGTCAGTATCCCCCTTTTTCGATGTTCCCGGGCTGCCTTCGCTGAGTCTTGGCGAGCCAGGCAGTGGGGATGTGGCCAAGTTTTCATCCATTAATTCATCCTCGGATTCTACCTCCTGAACAAAAAACGCCTCACCAGAGTCTCCTAATTTCATGCGAAGTGTGACGGGATCCCCATTTATCTCGATATCCACGACCTATATGTGCACACAGCAATGATTCGAAACATGTCACACATGGTTCGTAGTCTGACACGTGCACCAAATTTGCAAACAAATGAAACAATAGTTTTTACCTTCTCCTTGCTCCGCAGAACCCCCAGCTTCCCAAACCGGACGTGGAACGGAGAACATTTCAACGTTCCGTCCGGCTGCTCAATAACAACAATATCGATAGCTCCAGTGAGCGTGGCTCCATTTATCCCACTGTAAAATCCTTTCAGGTTCCCGATTACTCTACCGATCGTTGCCAAATAACTCATGCTTCAGTCCGTTTCCAGTGGCGGAGGACAGTCGACGAAGCTACGTAGAAGTCAGTCTGTAAACAAAAATCAAATTACTCATTAACACAACTTATAAACCAACCAACAATCATAACCTTCTTATTTCACCAAATTTGATCACGAGACCTCTCTATTTCACTTTCCTATAGCCGTTCTCAATGAAACCCTTCACCTAAACCCTTTCAATGTACTCCACTATAAATTTTGCTCCTAAACTCACATCCATCCAATCCAATTACATAATCCCCTCAAATATCTTGTGATCTCTAGCAAGGACACATAAAAATTTACACAATTAACAAACTTCTCGCCTTCCTTCTCTGGATAGGGATTATCTTTATAAATTCGAATCTGTTGCTATACATCCACAACCACAGGCTCCTGCGTATCCCGAGAAGAGTCAAGAGGACCTTCAACTCGGACTAATGCATCCATCACCCACCAACCAGATTGCAATCATTATCTATCATCAATAAGCTCATGATTACCTTTTGATTATGCATCCAATTAAACCTAGCACAACCCCAACAAACTAAACACGTCACAACCCTTTCCAACACTCGACAATTTCACAACTTCATCACACACCCAACTCAGCCTCCCTTCATCTCAAAGTTTTACCTCAAATTAATTCATATCTCACCATTATATTATCCTTCACAAATACTTCACTTCCGTCTCTCTCATCACATGCTCAAAAAACTCAATCTCTGGACTCTTTGCGGCGACAGGTTCAGTGCAGTGGCACTGTTTTTTTAGGCAGATCGATCACACACAACGAACCAGATGAGATCTCTTTGCACACGTAGTCTTCACATGAAACTTAATGTGTGTGAGCACAAATCTCAAAATCCCAAAGCGAAAAATGCATCCTTTTCAGCTTACCCTTGACAAAGGATAAATGAGAAACGAAAAGGGAACGTGGAAAAAACATCTGATACGCTAGACTACCCCACGTCCACATACAACATCAAAGGATTGTAAAGTTGGGAAAAATGTACGGGGCAGAACACAAGGTACAAAGTGCAGAACAAAGTGCTTATTCACATTTACCTATGTATATGTATTTACGCTTGGGATTCTCAGAATGAGTTTTCCTCACAAAGAATATCAGGCCATATTCTGAAGCATGTTCATCTCAAAATGTTCACGTAATACCTATCCTCACGTTAGTCTGTAGATTCCTTAAAAAGAGATATCGTATGATCATTTTCATATAAAAACCATGACCGTATACGTGTAAGTTTGCATAAGAAACGGTGAGGTGATCGTGGCTTCAAGTTATTGACTTACTTTTACACGTCACACAAAGATGCACGTAAGCGAGGATGTAAAAATGATATTAATAGGATGTACAACTGTGAGAAGAGGCATAGACTAACGTCAACGAATTGTGGATACGTTTTTGCAGGGTGAATTTGTGTAGGGGAAGCTTTTCATAATTGTGATGATGATTTGGGATTGCTCAAAGTGCATGACTCACTTTTGTGGCATGCATAAAAACTGGGAGATTAGCAACATTAGGAAAATGAGGGTGTAATAAAAATAGATATTAAGAATCTCTCGCACAAATTTGTTGAGCTCACAAAACCATATCGCTACCCATCTTTCTTGTTGGCCTTACGTGTAAAATGGGAGATAAATGTGGTATTGTGCTGAAAGACGTAAAGTTTCGTGAAGCACAACAAGAGTAAATCTGATTTTCGTGAATCTCTGGGTTTTGGGCAGAATCTAATTGGAGTTGGTCTCGGAAAAATGAATGTGCAGTGAATGGAATATGGAATGTTTGTGCAAGATTCATGTAAGAAGACGTGTATTTCAAAGGTGAGTCTGCGTTTAAAGTATGTCTGAAGCTTGTACCTCTCAAAATGTGTGGATTGATGAAGAAAAGCGTTTTCATGCTTTTAAGATTACTTGACATGTTACACATACAGATATATAAATAGTAGAAATGTTTGTGCTATACAGGTCTGTGCTCACTTTATGACACACATTTACTTATGACAAAAGGAGACACAGTTGGATGAGTCTCTCAATACGGATTGTGCACGAAAATGGGTGCATTAAATACAATGTCTGCTTTGAGCTGAAGAAATTCCATTCTCTGCAACAATTTTATTGTTCCGAACTTTCGAATTTACGTCCTACATATATACGGAACTCCATTAAATTGGAGACAAATCACGAGCTGAAGATTTCATTGAGTATTTCAAGCGGTACGCCTTTATTACCTGTAACTGCATTCAACCATATTAGGTGTGCATTAAATCTGCCTTCGAAGTCTGAGCAAAGGAGTAAGTGACAGGATGAGAAGAATGAAGGGTGTCTTCACCAAACAGGAAGAAGACCGTC
>JAHZMW010002724.1:0-47462 GCA_027743745.1 Alloscopus bannaensis
CGATTTTTTCCTAATGTTCTTCATAGAGCATAAAATGGCCTGTCAGGCATCAGCGCCGACAGGTCAGGGCCCTGATGCCTGACAGGCTATTTTATGCTCTATCACCTACTCAGCGACGAAACAAAGACTAATGAACGTCCTTGTCGTGTTTGCTTTTGCTTTTGTACACGAAGCGCGGAAAGTCACCACCGGAAACAGAAAGTAAACTTGGAGGCAGGCTTATAAAAAAGCGGGCAAGCGCTACGGTTGCAGCTTTATCCATAAAAATTGAACTACCCGACGAGGAAAGAAAAGAAGTGGCAAACAAAAACTACTTTAAAGGTTTTCCTAATGGATTTGTTAATGATAATGACTCGGAATTGTCCTAACTTTTCCCCGAAAACGCGGAATACAAACAACGCTACCCATAAATTACCATAAACTACAACAACATTTGACAAAAGCGTACAATCACATTTGTGATTTCTTGAAAAACAATGGTCGCGATAATTTAAAAAAAAGTTTTTATTTCACTTTCTTATTTTGTCGGATGTGATTTTGTCTCGACTTCGAGAGCTCGGCTACTAAAATAAAAATGCTGACTGAGTTGTCAGCAACCCTATTCTGAAACAATGTGAAGGAGTCTAAAAATAAAAAGTATTTTGGGAAAGGAATTTTCAATACACTTATATCAGTTTTGTACAGCTTGATTTATACATAGGGGGATTGAAATAAGGGCAAACCTGTTTATTAGCGAACATGGTAGCCCGTTCCTCAATCAGTCTGAACTTATCTATGCAAGATTATGTATTACGTTCACGATGACTTATTTCTTTGTGCCGTGCTCTTTGTGAAGTTTTTTACCTCCGAATTCTTCAAGTAGCACTTAAAGACACACGGGACCCCAGAATTGGATCCACATTGTGTTACTTCAGCTTTTTAAACCGGCAGTACTTTGACATCTGTCAAAGGTCAAGGGCAAAGGTGACAACGGTTGGAAAAGAATTGACAGTTGAACTCGTCGTTAGGTTTGGAATGATGCTCGGGTTCCTTTGGAACGTACTAAATTACGTCAGACGTTTATAGCATTTATAAGTTTTGATAGGTAAATTAAAATTCTCTAGAACGCTGAAATTACGCTTGTTGCTGTCCATTTCTTTGGCGTCGGAGTCATCACGGGAGGAGAGTTTATTGGCAATCTTATCTTTCGAACTAGAATCAGCAGCAGGCCTATAAACAATCAAATTGTACTTTCTTTTCGACGGCTTTTGCACAAAGTATTTATGTAATCAATGTGTGTGAGCGGAGAGTTGATACTCGCCGTAAAGTTTGGAATGATGCTCGAGTTCCTTTGAGCAGTGTAATAATGCGGGATTTTATATCATGTATATACTTATTTTACATCGTGTTAAATAAATGGGTTTTTTTCCCTTTCCGTAAGGAGAGGGATTTTCACTGGGCATTTTTGTGTGAGTGTTGCGCATAATTTTCATACCTACCCACGTTAGTGTGGATAGGTATGGCACTTTCATGTTGAACGAGTTCAGAGTGAGCTCATCTGTTTTATAAGCTTTTCTCCATGCATTGAAATAATTATAAAAGCATGGAGCAAACTTGGAAAACCGTTTTTTGCTCTGTGGTGCATGGCGAGTTACACAACGGATTTTTTTCACTCTCTCAGTAGAGTAGCAACGCAGTAGCGTTTCCTTCATTTCCCACTATGGAGCTCACCGTGTTTTTATGAAACCATGACTACTTTGCTTTTGAGAAAGGTGTACTGTGAATATGCGTTGATGAATGAGATAAAATGTATTATCAAACTCCCCCTTTTAATTGCGTTCACATCGTATATGCATTTATGCTTGAAAGTAAACTTTTATATCACATTTCTCCACTATTCAGCGTCCCAAAAATGTGAAGTTGTGGGGGTTGTACACAGTATTTTTCCAATAATTTTATCATCGCGTTGAGAAAAATACTCTACGCGTGTGCCATTTCTCCTCCCGATTTTTTAACAAAAATCGTGCGTAATTCTTTCTATGAATTTTCGCTTTTCGATGAAATTTTTGCCTAAATGTTGTCGATTTTTATAATTTTTTCCCTGAGTTTCTATTAAACTAAACTATCGACAACACAAAAAACTAATCCAAAAAGAATTAAACTAAAAATTCTAAAGCGTATCAAAATAAAAAAATTTGAACGTATTATGCCAAAAACTGGTGCATGCATGTTTTTATGTTTTTTTACAATATTTTATGCTCACATTTATTTGGAAATACGCTCCTAACTCTGAGTTGCTCTTTTATTTATTTTTATGATTTCCTAACTTTAATTTTGTGAAAATAAATATATTTTATGTCAAAAAAATTCAACAAAATTTGACTAATTCATGTATTGGCCTCAAAATTATTAAATCCTAACTATATATCAACAAAATTAACAAATCTAATTGGTACAAAATTACAAATTTAATCATTTACGAGGCTGTCGTTGCCGATTAAAACGTCGAACTGGAAAAAAACAGAAAAACAGTGTAATTTTCGTTCCTTATACCATTTAAAATTCTCCACGTCGAGCTTGTTTTGGCGTGGTTGGCGTGAGTGTCGGAAGCGGTGGTGGGGTTGGACCGGGACTTTGACTTTTTTCGTCACCAAAATCTTTTTTGCGTCGTCTATCGCATCGAAAAACGGCCATGATTCGTTGCCAAGGAATACTAAAGAGTTGACAAATCTCTCGTCATCCTTGTGGCGGGATATTGGCCTAACAAACGTTATAAAAATAAACCCCGAGTCCGAAAAACAACTAAACTGCGCCAACAATCATTACGGAAACTATTGACGAGGTTCCAACAAGTTCTGTCACAAAAATATAAAAAATCGATTAATTTGAACATATTTTGTAAAATTTTAAAACGACTTACCAAGATTGTATTTTATTCCCGGTTGAGCAGCACGCCGGCATTCGTTTCGGTCCCGTTCTTGGATAAAAAAGTCCCCAAACATTCCCGACTTAATTTCGGTTTTTTTGCAGGCAGGACTCCACACCGTTAATTTTTGTCCACGAACATGCACGCATTGCAGTTAAACTGCTGTGGACATAACTAAACACAAATAAAAATTATTAAATTTTAAAAAATATTGGCAACCTCCAGTAAAAAGGGACGCTCTACTAATCTGCTTAAATATTGACTTGATACATACATGATGAGACAAAGATTTGAGCAATGAAAGAATGAATCTCAACAACATCCTTTTTTACTTTCTCAGAGCCGCTCCCCAAAATTTCAGTCAGTGATTTGTAGCATCTCAATCTATTGTGACTTGAAAATGGGGAAATATTTAGCGCTGGTGTTTTTGACTTTAGTCGCAGGCATTGTAAGGGCTTGTGGCGAAACTTTGTCGTGTAGTCAATGTGTCAAAGCAAAGTGTGTGTTCCATCTTTTGGTTACAGGAGATGTCGTGTGTTTTCCAAAAGCTGTCACCATTACCAATAACATTGACGTTCAACTTCGATCCAAATCGCCTTACCAATGCCGAGCAATTGACAGGATCTTAAAATGTAAGTATTAAACACCTTTTATTTGTGATCAGCAAGTTAATTTTAGCATTTTTTATTGAACCAAATCCACGCCACTACCAAACTTACAACAAATCTTCAGTAGAACAAGACCTTTCCGGAAGTGTCAATATTTGTAAGCAACATATCAGCCTTTCCTGTCAATGTGGTGACGGCCAAACCGCCAACATTACATTCATCAGCCACAACGAAACGTCCAGCCAACCCACCCACCTTGACATCACTTTCATTCTCACCGGTTTTTAACAAGAGAAAACCAACTCAGTCCCCAGCCGTACATTCATTTCCAACAGCTAACCCCACTCAACAGGTACCCACTTTGGTACTTTCTGTTAACGCAACCACAAAAAAACCGCCAACATTACTTTCATCACCGGCTGCCATTACCACTCAAACCACAACGAAACGTCAAACCAACCCACCGACCTTGATATCACTTTCATTCTCACCGGTTTCTAACAGGAAAAAACTAACTCAGTTTCCAACCGAACATTCATCTCCAACAGCTTTCCCCACTCGACAGGTACCAACTTTGGTGCTTCCTGTTAACGCAACCACAACCAAACCACCAAAATTTCATTCATCAAATAATCTAAAGCATCTAAGGCATCTTTGGCGTTGAGGCATAGGTAATGTATTGTGTTTGCAAATATGAACATTCGCAAGTCTTGCAAAAAAATTAGATAAATTGAACAAGTCTAAAGTTGTATTAGAAAGACTAAATCGCAAATCAGAAGTTCAATTAGAAAAACCCACTTGTAATTAAGCATCATTATGTATTGGTTACAAGTTATATTATTTGCAAAGCAAGCTGCTGTAAATATTTTTCTCTTTTTTACATTTTTGCTCAAAAAATTTGTTATGAAGCATCCACAAACAGTTCTTTGTATTTATGAATGCATCTCTTATTTCTCTTGATGTAACCAAAAAGTTGTATATAAAAATGATTGCTATTAAGGAGCCTCATGTCAGCAAGTTACCATGTTTAAATTTATTGAAGATATTTTTCCTTTTTTTGAAATTTTTGCAAAATGCCAAATTAGTAAAATTAGAAGCTAAATGTTGTGCCGAATTGGGGTACTGCTGTCAAGTATTGTAATTTCTTGAAAGACAAAAATTTTCTTTTTCTAAATTCTTAATATTTTCAAATCACAATTATTTTTTTTCTAGTATAAAGGCAGATCCAACCTTGGATCTGCCGCCCCACACTGCCTTGGTGCACCTATGAGTTGTTATAATACCCATTGCACACTAAGGCAGTGCGAGGCCTTTATTAATCATCAATTTTTCAAAGTCCTTTAATGAGGGACCAAAAGAAGTGGAGAAGTACAAAATCACTCAACATCCATTGCTCCTGTGGCATTTGGACTTGGTGTTACACTGGCTGTGGCAGATTCTGCATAAAAAGAGAATCCGCTTCCTTCCTTCTTTCACAATCAACAATATCTGACGGTGGCAAGGACTTAAGAAGACGAAGGGACACTGTTTTTTTTGCGGTGGCAGCTATACATTGCCACCGCAACTAACAAAATTCCTACAGTTATACCAAGTTTTATTTCAAGCCTTAGGCCTAATCAATTTATATTTTGCACTGAGAGAGTACTCAGTGCTGTTCTACGGGACGAATATTTTGATTACCCTTTTGTTACAGATGGTAGTGAATTTTTTTCACCAAATGGGTAATCCTCAGGACTACAGGTAAAAGCTATTTATTCTACTTACTCTATTTATTAATAAATATATTTAAGTATTATTATATTGTTGCAGCTTGAGATTCTTGTTTACCGGCATCCTAAAAAATGGAGGTCACCATTGGTGCCCCACCTTGCTGCTACATCCACAGTAGCTTCGCAATGTGGGGATGAAAGTACGCCTGAAATCTTGAATCATAATCGACCCTCACCGGAAACTGAAAAATGCAACAATGAACTGGCATATGAAAATGAAGATGCACTAGTGGGCGCGGACCCGGGTGCAAGCTCAGAAGATCAGAGCGTTGACGCGGTCACACCGATTGATGATGAGGAGCCGGGACCAAGTCGCCCCCATACCAGCCAGGAAAAGGAAAACTCCTCCATTAAATATTGTACGGTATGATGAAAACACGTGGGCAAAAAAGGGCCAAAACCGTGACATGGAGTATGCCCGCGGCGAAATGAAAACAAGAACTATGGTAAATTTGATTTAATTATCGGTGAAACGTTATAGTAATTTTGATTTAATTATTACTGAACGTTGTTGTATTTTATAAAAATTTATTTAAGTGTGATTGAAGTTTTTCTAAATATAACAAAATTGGCATTCCAATCAGGATAAATATCTTATAATTATCTAATTTTAACACAAACAAGCAAAAGCGTAACAAGTAAAAAAAGCACTGTTAACCAAAAGCCAAAAACTGTTAAAACTCAAACGAATTACCTTCTGTTAGAGGGTGGTGGTGGTAGGTCGAGGCTACTGGAGAGAGGTGGTGGTGATGATGGCGGTGGTGGTGATGGCGGTGATGATAAAGGTTGTGGTGGTGCTGGATCCTGAAAAAAATTAAATGCATGTTATAGTTATGGTCTGTATAAAAAGTAAAGTTTGTTAAATTATAAAATGCTTCCATTTCTTACTGTATATTAAAACGGAAACAATAAAAAACGGACAAGTAGTCGCAAAAGCGAAGCGTATTTGTACACATTTCATTCAAGCTAGTTGGTAAACGTAGCTAAAATAAAATGCATATCGATAATTTAACCCAACAGGTGTGCATATGAATTTTCCGTGTTATTAAAAAAGTTAAATGATTTATACATAAAACAGTAAAGATCCATACAAAAAAGGGTTGCACAATGGGATCTCACTTTTTGTATAGTAAGCACCACAAACCTGCTCAACAAATGCAAAATAATAAGTAGTAGTTTTAAATGAATTTATAAATATTTTGCATGGACCCCTAAGTAAGTTAAGGCATCAATATTTTTCAGCGGATGGCGTATAAATAAATAGTGGTTATAACAAAATGACAGATCATGGGAATGTGAAGTGTCACGTAAAAAAATAATTTTAAACTTCGTCTTACCGGTCAATGTTGACCCGAAGGATTCCAAAAAGTCCAGTCCAGTCCAGTCGCAGTTTTGTAGCACCACAATCCCTTCCTGCTCGCTGAAACTTTTATTCTGGAACTGTTCCTGTAACCGAGAAACTCCGACCGCGGAGTCCGATGGGGTGAAGCACCCCCGTCAGCTCGAGCGCCTTGTTAATCCCGAGCACAAGCGTCACGAATTGTCTCGGGAGTTTACAAGCCCAAACTTGCGCACAAAAAATTAAGCAAAAATTAAAATTAAATCATTACAAATAAATCACAAATAAGAAATGTTGCATAAAAGTCCAGCAGCATTACTCGTGGAGCGTGCTTGACGATGAAGCTCGTGAGGTTGTTGATTATTTGAAGTGTCATCCGAGCTCTGACTACACCTTTGTAAGCTTGGTTCGCTGATACTTTTATTCTGGAATTGTTCCTGTAACCGAGAAACTCCGACCGCGGAGTCCAATGGGGTGAAGCACCCGCGTCAGCTCGAGCTGACAAGGCGTTAATCCCAAGCACAGGCGTCACGACGAATTGTCTCGGGAATCTTCAGCCTTGTCCTCACAAGCGTGTAGCACCACAATCGCTTCCGGCTTGCTGGTACTTTTATTCTGGAACTGTTCCTGTAAACAGAACGGAACCCCGATGTGGTGGAGCACCCGCGTCAGCTCGAATGCCTTGTTAACCCCGAGCACAGGCGTCACGACGAATTGTCTCGGGAATCTTCAGTATGGGCTCTCAAAAACGACTTTATATATTTCACTGGGTTTGAGAAGACACAAAATAAGGTGACTTTTCTGGCTGGAAACTAGGCCTGTAATGACGCGACAGACACAAGCCAAACTTCCAGTCCAAAAAGCCAAGCCATATTGCTCCTCACCACCCACCCAAGGAAAGCTACAGGTATGTCGAAGCATGTGCTAAGGGAAAAATTCCTTTTTCCCTAATTACCGCAGACCATCTCAACACTGATTTGCGGTAATAAGGGAAAAACGCTTTTTTCGCTTATTACCGCACATACCTCAATATACCTGTTGCTTTCCTTGGGTGGGTGGTTAGGTGGAGAAATAGCTTGGCTTGGCATGGCTGCTATTGGCTGCATGAAGCAGATCCTTTGTGTAGAGCAACAGAATGATGCTACTATTTAACACATGTATACCTATGCATGATATGCATTGCCATACATACCTAGGTATATATTGTAAACTATACTATACACCTATGCTTACAACGCCACCCTTCCTTCTACTACTGACATATTTTTTAGCTATTCGAAAGCGCTATGTCATTCTCCTGCCACAGTGAAATATTTTGCGAACCTTTCATTCCATCCAGCGAGGGGCATGAACCTGGCGGGGCGGTGAGGACAGTCAAAGGGCCGTTCAGTCATGTACCTGCTCGGGCTTGACCCCGATGTATTCTAAACACACTGATGATTTTTCCCAGGACTGAGAAGCACTGGAGACTCGACGGGTTTCCTTGTTCCTCTCGTCGCTGCTCCCGTCCGTGCCGCGGTTTTTCGAGCTCCCGCAACTCGACGGAGGCGACCCAAATCTCGAGCTCACGATCCGGTCATTTGTGTGGTAATCCTAGTGCACCGGGTAGTCTGGCTTTGAGCTCAACAGTAAGAGCTTCGGCTCGTACGACTTTCTGACGTCACTGTTCGGTGGAGTGGCGTAGACAGGCGGTGGTGGTGGTGGAGGAGGATGAGTGGTCCACTTCTTTTCAGTTGTGCTTTTTCCGCCACCGTGGAATATTTTTCGGACCCTTCATTCCATCCAGCGAGGTGTACTGAAAATGGTGTTGCCTGAGCAGAACTTGAACAAACCTACAATTTCAAAAAAATGTATTAGTTTCATCTTGGTCAAATGCGTATGGCATGTATAATTGTTTACCGTGTTCCTTGTCAAATGTGCACCCGCATGTGAAGCCGGAGGGCCGCTTAGTCAGGACACTGAGCGCTGCAGTCGACCGGTAGGCTAGAACCTTGGGTGGAATGGTGCCTGTCAAGATGCTTGCCCAGATTCCTCCCACAGCCAAATGAGCGCCCGCACTCGTGACAGAGAAACTCAGAGGAACTGCTAACACGGATTTCATGGTTATGGTCCTCAGCGAGTGTGGAGGTGGTAGTATCAGGAGCGATGCTGGCAGCGTACCTGATTGTTGTTTGCCCCTTACAAATGCCAATGTTATTTCAGTCTAAGTTGCAGAGATTTATCACAGTTCAAAACCACACCAACCGGCAAAGCGAGCGAAATCTTCCTCCACAATTGGAAGCCCAAAACTGATATCTCCACTGCACAAAAACAATAACAAACCACACTCACCTGTTGCATTCTCTCTCTTTTAGAGTATGAACTTTCTTTCATTATGAGCCAATACCTAACGCGTTTAACGGCATGGCGAGCGACCTCCAACCTCCTCCTCCTCTAACTCGGTACTGATGTTATCAGCACCACACACAAAACATTAACAAAAGCAACACTCTCCTGTTGCTCTCTCTCTCTCTCTTAGAGTAATGATGAATTGTATGATTTTCAATGAAAGCCGTTTCAAGGCGGCTTAACGGAATTCGCCCAAACCACCATTAACAGCACCGCTACAATTTAGTTAATATGATTATGTAATGACGACGATTTATAAATGTGTAGTTATGTGAATAATTGCACTATTACACAAGGCATGTATGAAAACAAATGAACACTTTAATCAAATAATTTGATTAGTTGTACTGAACTTTGAGCCAATAAAATCTAACTAACAATTGAACTACCTATGTTACTATAAACCATAAAAAATATATACCTAGTAAAGGTATACTGAAGGTTTAATGTATTTGACGGGCGCCGTATCCTCGTCGGATTTCTCTGCACTGAAACAAAGAAAAACACTTCACGAATGAACAAAACTTTAAACCACTTAAAATTTCAGTTAAATTAATTCAAGCTCCTGCTGACGCTTCTACACCTCGCAACTGGACTTCCTCTTGCTTTGAAGCAACCTGGCGTCCACCTCGTTGAAATTCGATCTGTCCCTCCGATTCCACTCCCGTCCGTCGTCCATTTTTGCGACATCCTCGTCGTACGTGATTGGCGAGCACATTAGTGGCTCGACGACACAGCGCGAAGAAGTGGGCAATGTCCTGAGGGGGGTATTATCGCCAGCAGTGATTGTAACAATATACAATCAGTCCCAAAGCTAGTAGTCCCAGTATAGCGAGGAGAGTCGTTAGCGTTGTCGGAGTTGCCATTTCAGTTGCCAAATCATTAATGATATATGTAATTTGTGAATAAACTCACTGATAGCACTTACCAACACGGAGAGGTTCCTTAGTGGCTTCCGAAAACGAACAAAATTCGAGGTTGGGATTGAAAACGGTCCACATGTACTCACCTCTCAATTAGCCGTTTCGACCACAACGCTTTACGCCATCCTCCTTCTTGCATAAATGCACCTGTTGGAAGTGTATCGCGAGCAGACCGTATATTTGTAGCGCTCAAATACTCAAAAACAACAATTAAAATTATGCACAAGCATATTTAAAAATAATATAAAACTCACATCTATTATGGCTGCCATAATGATGTGGCTACTATACACGTACCAAATACTCATGCATACCTATCTTACCGTGATTAAGCGATCACGTTTCAAAAGATATATTCTATACCTACTGAATGCGTTTTAATCCACGGAACAAAGACATGCACGAAACTCCTTACGCATACACATTCCGATCTCCATTTTGACTTCTTCATGCTCCATTTCATTACTGAAACTCAATAAATAAGAATGAAGATTGTCTTTGCGTTTTTTGTGTGGATTGTCATTGGGGATAATTGTTCTAATCTCAGTGAAGATTGTTTTACTTGTGTCACTAGCGGCTGCAATTTTCGTGTGTTTGACGGCGACTCTTTTCTGTGCTCACGTCAAAATGTGCGTACTCGAAATGGATTTTCGCTTCAACTCCGTTGTTTTGATTGCAAAGAAAGTGACTGCTACCTGACATAATTATGAGTAATAAACGTTATTTGAGGTTTCAATGGTTTCGAGCTCAGGCGTACATGTGCTTTTTATAGGATACACACATCCTAACTTGGAAGTACGTGAAGTCGCAATTGCATACAAGCCTGTGACACCAATGCCCACTACTCTTGCAACGACTACTGCGGTAAGCAATTTACGATTATAGTGTGACTCAATGCACTTGGCACATGTTGACGTATACGTGTGTTTCATTGTAGTCTTTGTTGATGAATCTACATCCTCGAACTCGCACATTGGAGATTAGACGTGTACTACGCACATACTACTACATTAGTACTACATTTTATGCACTTTGAGTTCGGTGAGTGAATATGCATTTTGCTCCATTATACAGGCTGTAAGTGAGACCTCTAGCAAAGCACCATTAATTACTATTGATAAAACGGATTTGGAAGGTAACACAGTTATTATAACTGTTCGTGACTATATTTGAAACGTGTACTAATTGCCAGCTATGTTGTCACATGCGCACACTCTTTCATTGAATTTGACTAATGTAAGTACCTACCACAGACCGGACAAGGCAGAAGCAATGTTGGGCCTACAAAAGAAGTATGTATGCATATGCGCGTTCACATCCATAGTCTATCATTGCATTTGACTAATATTTCTGTGTATTATGTAGGTGCCTACTGTAACCAGTTTTGGAGTCTATGATACCACCAAACTCCCTACCACGGACCGGACAAGCAGTTTCCCCACAGCGTCAACGCCACCCGAAGAAATTATTTTCACAGCAGAAAAACAAAAATGCACTGTTGGGCCTACGAAAAAATAATGTATGCATATGCGCGTTCACGTGCGTACTCTCTCATTGCATGTTGACTCTATGCCTTTAGCAATTATATCAATGTATATTATAGATATGATTATTACAACTATAGCATATATTAGTTTCTTATTATAGGCACATGTGCCATATGCACTTGTTCACAAATCTGGTACAAAAACCGTTTGCTTCCGGTGGTTTGGCCATACGTGTTCGCCGCAACCTTGTTTGTCACTCAAACGGGGGAGTGTGTTTTTACGAGGCAGCTGTGCTGGAGGCATGCATGCACATCCAAGGTATAAAGTTGAGGGCACACATAACATTGGTTGGTGTCTAATTTCAATGACAAATGTTAGTTTAATTTTTTAATTGAGAATCTATTGCATGGCCAATATACAACATGCCATCCTTGAATGAATAATGATAGACAGCAATGGAATCTCCGAAAAAGTTTTTGTCTTTCACAAAAAATGGTTCACCCAATAGGCTCATAGATGCCTGCCCCACCGTTTTGCACAAGGTTAAAACAAACATGGTTCTCAAGCGACATCAGAGTGAGTCCGCATATTTCACATTTATGAAAAGAAAAAATATGAGCTTCAAGCAAATAAAAATTATCAAAAGTAAGGCGACAGAGGTTACACCAACAACGGAATTGTTTTCTTGAGTGCCATCGCTAACAGGTGAAAATTATTGATGCAATGGTTTGTCTGCCTCAATTACAAAGAACTCCAGCGCCACTTTCCGACTCACACCAACGTATCCGCGTCAACCGTAAACTCGTAAACGTTTCAATGAAGTGACTGCGCTAGATAAAGTTTGACCCTGTCTCCGATGGTAAGTCCAAACCTCAGGCGCAGAAGAAAATGACGGACACAATTCCGTTGCTTTTGATGATGACAATAACGGGCCAAGCGGTAAAGCCAGATCCGGAAAAAGTGGACCGGAATATTGCTCGAACGTCACTGACACAAACTTAAACGCCAATCTTGTACTTAACAAATTTCGCGTATACAATACTGGGAGCTGTTGGGCTAAAATAATACAATTGTAGTCTTTTTTACGTTTCACATTTTGGTGTTAAAATTGGGTGAGAAATACGTACCGGAATCTTATTTTCTCTAACCCACTTCATTAAATTCATCGACCTGACTATTATATGCACATAGTCGCAGCTAGTCGTTACATTTTGTCAACTCATCCTTTGTGAGATTTGTTGAAAGCTTGGTTTCTAAAAGTTTTACATCGCTGTATGTAAAACGCTGCTGGCTCAGCCTAAAAAACAACTCGTAAAGCTTCAGATCATTTTTATGTCTGATTTTTTTAATTAATTGATGTTTCCTCTCGATTTCGGAAATATTTAAGTCCCGCGGAATTAAAATTGTGTGAATTAAAACACCAAGTAGGATCGCTACTGAGAGAATAATTTAAATTGGGGAAAAAGCTGGTTCATGTCACCAAACGAAACAAGGAACGAGGTAATTTGTTCGTTGTTATATTTTTAGCTCGTTGTAGTCTTTGAATGATTGCTTAAAATAAACTAAAAGAGTACATTGATATTTCGCCAACAAGTAACATTTTTAACTTCCTCAAGCTTTAACGAACCGCTGCGTTCATTGGCTCTGGTAACTTATACCTCTGGTGCCATTTTATCACTATAGATTCCTAAAAATGCATATATAGTATATGCAAGAAATTGAAAAATACTAGAACTTAAGCCTGTGGGGTTACATACTTGCTGTGAAATGGAATTTTTGGTCAAATAATTTTCCATAAAATTACCAATTTCGATTTGCCGGCACCTACTGCAAAACTATTTTAAAAAATAGTCTTCCGTGTGTGCTCTCAGCGTGTGAGTACATAAACATAAACTGCGAAAAATCTGTTTCTGACTCACCGTGGGTTTTGAGAAATCTAATCGTGGAGTTGGTTTACGAACTGCTGCAGCTTTTCGAACTTGTAATAAATTTTTATATTGTTGAGGAGGTTCCGAAAAGCCAAATTAAAAATCAACTTTTCTATAGTCCAGAAGGTCCAACATGGCAACAGGTAAATATTTCAAAAACCTATATCGTCGCTGAAACCTGATTAGGCACTTTAGCAAAAGTTATAAATTTTGATAAAGGCCTTTAGCAAAATCTTTAAATTTTGATAAAGACCTTTAGCAAAAGTTATAAATTTTGAAAAAGAGCTATGGCAAGTTGTAATGACCGTGTGAAAAGAACTTATGGCAAAAATCCAAATTTTCGAGAAAACAATGAAAACATTTTGGGAAAAAATTTATTGACATTTATTTGGTATTTTAAACTGTTAAAAGCATTTGATGGAATATTAAATAGAACATGGTGACTTGAGTTAGTTACTGTATGACAAGGATTGATAAAATGCGTGAGCTGAGGTAGGTATCACGGTGAGTAGATCCTCCAAATCCTGAAATTTACGCTTGGAAATCCGGAGTTTGTTTGCATAAAGTTTAGAATACGAGCTACCAACTATAGTTCGAGGTTTTTGTGGTATTTCTGACCATTCCGATGTGTGATCAAGTTTGTAGTACACCTTTCCATCTTGGGTGTACTTCAGTTGGTGAAGATCAGTCACATGAGGATCTCCCGTTTGGTTTCCAGGACGTATTAAATTGGTGCGCAGGTCTTTGGACAAATAGTTAGTGAAATCGTAAAAACGCATATATTTTACATCGTAAGGATTTGGAGTTTTCCTGGCGTTCAAGTAACTAACTCTCCCTCCGTCTCATCCCATAAGTAGCACATCACGTTCGGGGTTGACAAATCGTACAGCGTAAAATTGTGAATGCATATTTTGGTTTTGTAATATAAAGCGCTGGCGTTTAGTGACGGAGCCAATTTGACACCCTGCAGGTCCATCGTAATGACGTGACAAAGATTCTTCATAGCCTGGGATTTGTCTTCGATTTTTGCTGCCCGTGCAGCTTCCTACTTCATCTGGTGAGTTTGAAAGATTTCCGAAAAAATGTTTTTGGCTTCATGTCCGCAACAAATGTCACAACGGTTTTTTTGGGCTGATATATACCAATTTTGATCTCATCGATGAGCGAATGGAATTTAGGCCACGAAACAAAATTGATTTCAAAGTTTTCACACCATTTCAAATACTCTTTGTATACATGAGAATTGGTTTTAAATAGGGGCTCCAAATACATTTTTTCAGTTGACGATCGGCAGTAATGACTTGGGAGTTTTGGCAAAGTTTTCATGACCCTCCTGGCGTCATTTTCTTTCTTCAAAACAACTTTTGGTGCAGATTGACTGAGTTGGGTTGACCCTGAATTTTTCAGCCGGCCTCTAAGTTGTTTGGGCTTCAATCCAAGTGTGTTCATAAACATCTGGCGGCACACTTTTCTTTTTTCACCGTTTAATTTTAAATAATACACATAAGTATCCACTTTTCTAGAATCTCCAGATTTTCGGGGATATTTGGGCTTGATTTTATCCACAAGTGAATTCACATAAGCACGTTTTTCATCCCACGTTTTATTGCCTTTCCAGAAGTCTTGAAAAAGATGCTCTCTGACGTTATCTGGAAACTTGCTCCATATTCTCAATTTAGTCCGCTTACAGTTTCTGGAAGTACATGTCGGTCCCATTTTTCTAGCAGGTTTAACGGTTGATAAGATCCTCTTTCGCTCTTGATGTTGTCCACAAATTGTGTACCCTAGATAACTTTCACCCGACACGCGCTTTCTCCTCTGAACTTCGCATGTCCAATAAGCCTTTCCTTTCCTCTTCATGCACTTAAACATGCTACTTGTATATTCGCAGTTTCTGGATCTACGGCATCCTAAAATGAGTACTATTGATTAATTGATGTATTCGGGGTATAAATAAAAGCATTGTCTAGATTAAACTACTAAAAGAACCATTAGACTTTATCTGCAAATGAGGTCCATTTGCAAGGAATTGTATTTGGGCGCCACGTGGAAGGGCTGAATTCTTTTCAAGAGCTTCCGGTTGTTCAACTGTTAATACAATTAAAGTTGCCGTGGATGAGCAAATGACGATATTTACACACAAATTTTGCAATATACACTTTAAAATCTAGTTTATAGATATAAAAAATAACGTACCTGTTTTGATGTTTACTCCCGAGACCCTGCAAGCTTCTATCAATTCCTCCGCTGTAAATGTGTCAGATTCACTGATTTGCAGTTTATATTCGCTTTCAGGGGAGTCCTCCATTGCAATATAAATTATACAACTGATAACACCCGAATGAAACTATGAAATAAGTTGCAGAGTTGAAAGGAAAAAAAGCATGATTTTTGCCAAAAAACCGATTTCTGTTTGCGGCCCGCTCATACCTTCCAAAATTTATGTATGCCTATGTTATGGGCATCCTGCAGCAGAAGTTTTTAAAAATAAAAGCTCAAAACTCCCCATGTTGTGCCATTGGCCCTTTTCACACGGTCATTACAACTTGCCATAGTTCCTTATCAAAATTTATAACTTTTGCTAAAGGTCTTTATCAAAATTTACAGATTTTGCTAAACCTTTATCAAAATTTATAACTTTTGCTAAAGTGCCGAATCAGGTTACAGCGACGATATTTTTCATTGGATTTATAATTTCTCCGAAAATTGTTAACCACAATTTATTTTCAGAGCTGAAACGGAAATATATTCCCCAGGAAACAACGTAACTGGGAAACATTGAATGGAAGGCGATCGAGCAGCCTACAGTGGTGAGAAAACAATTTTGACAAGACGACGATGAGGAATCACCCGACTTTTATGATGGGGATTGTGTAGTTAGGCTCACTCCATTTCTATGGGCACGGATTTTTTTCGGCAGAGTTACCTTCGCAGAAAGAATACAAAAGTACTTGAGTCGCGATTCTCCTCCCGCATCAACACGCAAGTGGTGGAGGACGTTTTCAAACTGGTATCGGAGCTACAAGAAACACATATGAAAAAAACAAATTAAAAGCAAACATTTTATAACAGCAGTGTTTGATATGCGCAGGATTAGATGTGCAACACAAGATTCAAACGATTTTGAGAATTTTTGGCCGGAAGAATTTGTTTTGTATGTGGATCAATTCCGCATTAGTGCATTTGTAATGGATAATAATATTAAATTCCGTTTATGGCAGCATGTGCAAAGCCAAAATTCTGGAAATTCGCAAGGCCAATTAATCAATATTACGGCTTTCCAATTCAAAAAGCTGTGTGCACATTTAAAAAATTGTTATGAAAAATATGAGGAGTAGTGCAGTGCTAAACATGATTTGTATAAAAATGCTATATGTAATGAATTGTGTAACACAGGACTTTATATACTACTAATCATAGTCTAATCATAACTAACTTTTCTTTGTTTCAGTGGTGTACATATTTACATTATTAACATTTATTTTCATGGTGTTGGTAAAATGATCATATTTGTAAATAAAATGGTGTTCGTTTAATTTAAAATGTTGTATTGCATAGAATTCCCATTTCTCGTTGTACCTATAACAAACAACGCATTCATTCCATATATTTGGACGTGGTTTTAGAGAGGTACTGTAAATATAGCTGGCTATTTTACATGAAAACGACACTGTGTATACGCACATCATTAGTGGGTCGTGTCGTGTTTTTTGTCATGTAGACATGATCAACACAACCAAAGTCACACGATATGAAAAACCAATGATGTGCGTGTGCATGGCGTAAATTTCACGAGAAATAACAAACTCTGCCATTTTACCTATTAACATTTGTGAACTTTGAGATCGTGCTTTTTGGATTCCTTTTCGTAGAGAACGTTTTCTTGCACAGATTGCATGCGTTAGATTCTGATTCTCTGACTCCACATTTTACTTTTTTTTCAGCAAGTGCATTTTTAGGTTGACTTCTCAAATATCTTGTATTGTATTGTATGGAAGGGAAGAACACATAACATAAATAGTCAACATTCAGCCTTTGAATCGTTTTTAGGATTATTAAGGTCTATCCCTACAATTCTTTGGTTTGATGTTACTAGCTTAGTGGTGTCGGCAGAACCCTATGAGAAGGGTTTTGCTTAAACCTGCCAGTACTTCTTACGAAGTTTAATACCATACCTATACCGATCATACCAAACTCCACCTGAGTAATCGGGTGTGACTCCATCCAGTCGAGTTTTTTACCTGCATACCCATCGCACTGTAGTAAAAAGGGCGAACTTGTTTCCTTACCTTAACCACAAGTTGGGCATTGGTCATTGCCCACTTGCTTCATGTTCCAGAAATACCTGTTGTGAGGGGGTGAGTTATGAAGGAAAAGTAATAGTGACATGAGATCTTATGACCACCCTAACACATTCGAAGAAAAAGGTAGAGCGTGGGTTATGGTTAAACTACCATTGATAATATGGTATTTATTCTACGTTAATAGTGATGAACATATGTCATCCTTGCACACAGGTCTCATGATGCAATGAACCCGGTCTCCGGTTCTTTAGTTGAGGCGAACAAGGTCTCCCTGTTCAACCGAGATGGTGAGCAAGGTCTCCTGCTCAACCGTACAGTCTGTGATACAAAACTGCTCTAGTTATAAGTAACCAACTTCGGGGTATTTATACCCTCGGTAAATCGCGAAGAAGTAGGATGAAAACAAGACACCACATTAACATAACCATATCGAACAAAAGAAACTCAACAAACAAAACTATTTACATACAATAAGGTTCTCTACTTTATACTGTTCAGAATAGAGTGGCCACTCAGTACCTGAACAATCATTCTCAAGTCCAACCTTGCCAGGTTCACCAGCACCCGTCCAAATATCAAGTTACAATTGTTACATTCGTGGACTTTTGTTGGATGATGTTTTCTAATATGGATGGCCGTTTCGGCTACCCGGATAAAAGTCATAGCAGTTATTACAGAGGAAGCATTTGTAGTCTTCAGGAAATGCTGCATGTATATTCTTTCAAAGTAATTTGGGTCACACTCTTTCACACCGTGACACCGATAAAATTCGCGTCTCCACTTGGATCCTTCCCTTTTTATGGACTTGGGTACAACTTCCCTCATGATATCCATGGTTGAAAATTCTACAGAAGTATTGTTTGGATATTTAACTGCCTTGTGTGCATTGGCTCGGGAATTATCCATAAGGTAACCTCTACCTATTTTTTCAGTATAATATTGTCCCAGGTTTTTTCTTCCTACTGCGAGCATCTCCCGGACGTTGGTAAACCCCTCGAGTAGTTATAAGTAACATCATTTTTTCGTCAGTATTTTGCTTAGTTTTGTAATAAAGTCGGTATAAAATCTCACAAAAAACAATAAGCTTCTCACCTAAACCGAGCTTATCCAAAATATATTGATTACCCAGTTTCCGGGATCTGTTTCTTTTCATTTTATGACGTGTCGTGACTTGTGTCTGCCGTTCTTGGATGAAAACAAAATATTTTTAATATTGTTTAACTTGAAACAAATCTAACTTCAACTTTTATGCAAATTGCAATATAATCTTTAAGTAAAAAAGTAGCATTTCTCAATTTTTCTTTTTCAGTGTTTTCTCTGCAAACAATTTGGGCAGAAAAAGAAGGTTAACATCGTACCGTGTAAAATTTCTAATGAAGGAACAGTGAGTTGTATTGTTATTGTTACTCGTACAGTTTTTTTACTCAAACTTTCTCTTTTCTTTGGAACGTGTTTGATGAAGCTCAATGGGTTAAAGGATGAATTTAAATATGCAGGGTTATCACACGTCCATTTTTGTCCATTTTTTCCCAATTTCTTCCATTTTCTTCCACATTTGCGTTTTGTTCCAAATTTCCATTTTTAATGTTCAATATTGGATAAAAACCCATGTCTGGGATTTTGTATATCATTATTATCATTTCTCAAGTTGCCCGATTTGATATATAAAGTTCACGTATTTCGTTTGCCTTGAAACCTTGAGCACACCTTTTACGCATCATTACTGAGCACGCCGCTTCCATAAGAAATACACGCAGTTTCACAATTCCATTGCTTTACCATCCAAAATATACAGTCTTCTTATCGCACAAATTTTCTACGCTATCGTTTCTCTCATTCAGCAAAAAGCAACTTCGTAACTTAGGAACACCTGCATTTTAGACAGCCTATATCAGTTCACCTAATGCCTAATTTATATGCCTAATTTTGCATAATTCAAATTGTGATCATCTCTGCGTTCAGAATTTGAATAGTAGTAATATAAATTAATTAATTTCTCAAAGCGGTTTGTCGTCGAATGCAAATACATCAGAAGGACCGCTATTCAAGCATATTGTTTTATAGTTTTCTATTTTTTATTTATTGAGGACAAAAGCCGTCCTCCAAAACAATTGCTATTGTATGCTTGGCTCGTTTTCCCAAATTTCATTTGGGGGAAGTCAGCTTTGTCCCATTTATTCACCTGTGGCAATTGATGGAAACGATTCAGGGTAACCTTAAATTACGTAACTGAATTCGCACTAAACTTCTGTAGCACTGAGAAACAACGGCGTTGAAGTCATCATGAAGTTCCTGTTATTTATTTTGGTCGCCCTGGCGATTATCATGTTGGTGTCTGCCACACCTGTAAGTTGATCAACTAATGAGATCCGTCAAAGTAAAATTTTACTCGGTTTTTAGGTAGCAACTGCTCATTCAAACCTTTATTTAATAAGTACAAAACATCCCACGAGCAACGAAGGCGTGGAGGAAGGCCTCCAGGTTCAGATGATTCTGGCGGTCCTACTATTTGCCATAAGTGCAAACCGAGGTTCCGAAGTGGAACAAAATGCTGCTATGGAGGTGCAAGATAGAACTACTCTCCGGTGAAACTGGAACAAATGAAACATTAAGCTGGAATTGAACTGGTCCTCAGCATATAATTGGGTTGCAATTTTGTTTTCAAAAGAAATAAATAAATTATCCGTAGCAAAACCTTCACATTTCGGACAAACAGGATAGCTCAGTCATAAAAATAGGACGTCATCGGAGATCGTCATATCAATGCTTTGCAAACAGATTCAGTAGTTAATTTGTTATTCGATTAATATTTTAAAGTTTGACATTGTACATTACATTAAAATTGTTTTCAATGCTTCTGGATTAGAACAGACACAAATTCAAACCGCCTGCCAAGAGTTTTTACAATCCTTTGGCATGGCTTTAACGTACTAATTACAAAATTTATTTAAATTGCATTATACATTAATCAATAATTACATTGAATGAAAATCTTATTAAGATTAAAACGTTATTTGATAAGTTTAATATGTACAGTTAAACATTCATGCCTACAACTATTCTTGAACTATTACATATTACTTAGTTTTTTTATTTAAGGGTTTGCTATACAAATAATTTTGTCTTTACATTAAGGCAGCTACCTGTAACAGTGTAATAAGTAACGGTAACTATTTAATTCACAAAATAAAGTACGTTGTGAAACACAAAAAATATAATACATAACTCATCACAAAATACAGAAATATGAAGTAACCTACGAATAGTATTCTTTCACATAACTCCTAAATCCAAAATCGAGCCCCATGCTTTCCAATTCCTTCAAAAAATTGCGCATTTCTTTACATTTGAAAGAATCCATGCACATGTCAAAGAATGTCTGTCCCGAATTATCCTTGCTGATGGGATCAGCACCTAAGCGAAGAATCTCGACCAAAAGTGTTGTATGTACTTCGGGGCAAAGCAGTGGCGTTTGTCCGTTATCATTTTTCTCTTTGATAGCCTGGGGCATATACTTTGCAACTAATTTCAAAAGTTGCAGTTTGTGATTTATGTTAACCTCGTTGATCACCCTTCGAGTAACTCACCAAGCAATGCAAAATATTGAAAGGCGGTTTGCTCCTGACGGCGTCTTCAGAGACAACTGACTCACTAAACAAAATTGTGTATAAGAGACAATTAGTAAATATTGCTTTTTATACAAGATTTAAGTAACAAAATTTACTTACCTAAACTTAAGTTTTAAGCTTTCCAACCGCTGCTGCATCAACTCCAGCGTTCTTTGTGCCACTTCAGTTGAGGTCATCAAAGTTACCTTCCCCAGCTCCAAGGCCGACTCCATTTCGATCCCATCTTCTTGAATATATTCTTGTATCATATAAATCATATCAAACTGATCCTCATCTTGCTTCATGAGCACTGCATGATGCAGTGCAGTCCACCCGGTTTCGTCAAAGACATTCATGAGAGATGCTTCCGTTGTGATCAGAAACTCCGCGGTGTCCACATGACCGTGGATGACAGCCAGGTGGAGACAAGTTTGACCAAATTTGTTTCTAACAGAAATGTCTGCGCCGTAGTCCATAAGACGCTGAATGAGTTTCGGTTTTGCTCCACCTTTCGCTGCCAAATGAAGAACAGAGTTGTCTTCAAAATCGAGAGCTTGAAAATTTACTCCCAGCCTCGAAAGCAGTTTCAGTATTTTACTTTCCATCTTGCAATTCGTGACGCCAATATGAAGAAGGGTTTGATTTTGGAAATTGACGTCATGAATATTAGCCCCCTTTTCATCAAGGATTGATACGACTCCGTATTGGAATTCGGTTGAGCGGGCGAATGCAGAGTGAATTGGTTTCTCGCCCAAGATGTTCCGGTGATTCAAGCCGAGCTTGTAGTGTTCATGTTTAAGGAGGACCTTAAGGGCCGACATATTTCCGAACCTGGCTGCGTAGTGAATGAGAGTGTTTCCAAATGGATTTTGGGTATAACATTGAGAATCGTCACCTGAGTATTGCTGCTCTTCTTCAATTTGTTGAATTAGTTGTTGAACAATATATCCTTGCCTTCCTCCAGCGATGGCGTAGAATAAGCAAGTGTTCCCGATTTCGTCTTTTGAATTAAGGATGATGTCGAAACGAGGCTTATGCGCTGGTGTGACCACTTCTTGTAAAGAATTTGGCTGGAAAAGCTTCAAAGTGGACGGAAAGATGTCGAGGTGCAATAGAGCTGAGTGAATGGGAGACTGACCAATTTGATTTTTGGCTGAGGTGAGACCCGTATGTCCATTTGATAGGAGCTTGGTGATCAGTTGATGATAGACTTGGGGAGTTACACAGGCCGGAAGTATTTTGAAGTGGAGACACGTGTTTCCATCGAAATCTGATTCCAGATTTTTTTCACTCAGTTCTTCATCCAATAGGATGACACGCAACAGGATGTAGTTCAAGTCCGAGTCGAACACCAAAGGAAACGATGGAAACTCATGAATCAAAGGACAGTCGTAACAGACATCGCTGCAATATGGCATATTATGACTGGAAAAGCTTCAAAGTGGACGGAAAGATGTCGAGGTGCAATAGAGCTGAGTGAATGGGAGACTGACCAATTTGATTTTTGGCTGAGGTGAGCCCCGAATGTGCACTTGATAGGAGCTTGGTGATCAGTTGATGATAGACTTGGGGCGATACACAGACCGGAAGTATTTTGAAGTGGAGACACGTGTTTCCTTCGCAATCGGCTTTTAAATTTTTTTCATTCAGTTCCTCATCGAGTAAAATGACACGCAACAGGATGTAGTTCAAGTCCGAGTCGAACACCAAAGGAAACGATGGAAACTCATGAATCAAAGGACAGTCGTAACAGACATCGCTGCAATATGGCATATTGAAATGACGAATCCTTAGCAATTGCTGATCTTCATTTGGATGGTTGGGAATTAATTTTTGGCAAGGAAATGTTGCTCCAAACTTCAATAAGAGCTTTAAGAGGTTCAAGCTCCTTCCTCCGTTGACTGCGTAGCAAATAACGGAGCGACCAAAGCTGTCAGTGGCATTGAAGTCAGTGTTCATGTTTTTGAACAGTGCTAGGGTCTTCTCCATGACCTCAATGTGAAATACACCACAATGCAAAGATGAGATCCCGTCAGAGTCCTCGTGAATCAAAATGTCAGGTTGAAATTTAAAAAGATTTTGAATTAGGGATACATATACTCTGGTTTGAGCGTAGGCTGGTACATATCGGACAACAAATTCTGTAAAAATTAAGAAATCCTGTCAGTTTGGAATTGTTCAAATTGTGTGATCTTGTTGTTAATAAATAGAGTTAAACACATGGAAATATATTTATTTACCTGTTGTCAAATATTCTGCCTTTTCTAATTCGTATGGTGTTGCGGAAAGGATTCCTATTTGTCGCATTCTGGAGTTTCGTGATTCTTGTTCTGCTCCGGAGTACGCACTTCGTCCCTTTGCGTTCACAGCGTGAATATTTGCACCATTTTTAATAAAAAAATCGAAATCTATTGGTGTTTTCCAACAGGCAACTGCATAATGGAGGGGTGTGTTAAAAAATTTGTCACGTTCATTAACATCCAGTCCTTTTTTCAGGAAAAAGCGGATCGCGCAAAGATTTTGTGTTTGCGCCGACAAATGCAGAAAACCTTGTTGCTTCAGACTTTTAATATTAATTTTTGCATCGTCCAGATAATTGTCTAAAAGCATTTGTAACCAATTGAAGTAGGTTTCTCTTATAAGAGTGTGCATATTGAGGTTAAATTTCACTGTGGCATTCCTAAATATTTCATCCAACAAATCTTCAAGTGAAAAAAGTTGGCACCCGGCGAAATTTAAGGCAGTATTTTGGCCAACTTCACAGTTTATTAACAAGCCAAGTTTATTAAGAATGAAGAACGGGCATTCGTTTGAATAGGATTGCTGGAGGATTGCAATTCTCAAAAAATAAATCAAAGAACGACTTGATCTGGTTTCTTGATGCGCCTCAAGAAGAACGCTAGACAAACCTCCGATGAATAGGAAATAACCCTTGTGACCTTTTTCTATTATGTCAAACAACCTTTCTTTTCTGACATCCGTCCAGCGCCATTCATACTCTTCCGCAAGACGGTTCCAGTTGTCACATGATGTTTTGTTTGTACCCCGTTCGAGTAGCACGGATGCCGAAGACGACCTTTTCAATAATTTGGCTATGAGAAGAGGAGTCGCACCTTCCGTGGTTTCAACATCAATTAGTGCACCCGCATCTAACAAAACTTGTAGATTTTCAGATTTCGTAAGCGCCGCTGCAAAATGCAGAGGTGTGTTATGATACATGTCTCTCGCATTGATGTCAGCTCCATTTTTTAACACAATATGAATATTCTTGACGTTGCTGCAATAAAACGCCAATATGTGCAACGGGGTTCTGCCCGTTCTATCCCGTGCATGAACGCTTGCTCCGCGGCTTATCAAAAGCTGGACAACACCACTGTCAGGATTCTGAACGGCATAATGGAGAAATGCAGAGTGTTCTGAAATTATATAATGCTTATCATGAAACAGTGGCAGCTTTGTGTATTTAAAATATTTTACAAACAACTGAGAGTCAAAAATTTCATTATACATAACTAACTGTGATGTTTATGAGCATTTATGGAGTTTGAATCGTACCGTAATGACGAATAACATCGAATCCTTTGCCGAGAATATACTCCAGTTGAGCAAGTCCAATCTTTGGAATGGTGACAAAAAGGCACCACAACACGTCATGAGTTGGTTCACTCCAGTTCACACTGAATGTTTTAGTCAAGCAATCTAAAACCACCACGTCAGAGGAGCTACATAAAGCAAGTTGTAATGCATCAAAACATTCCTTCAAACTTGTAAACTGAAACTTGCATTCTTTAGAAAGCAGCTTCAAAATATTTATGAGAACAGTATCTGTGTGATGTTTTTGAACAAGTGTGTTTATCAGCTCTGTAGCCTGACTGTCAGAGCATTCAGGATCCTCACTTTCTGGGTACAACAAATTCTTTAAGTCCTTTCTCAATAGAAGAAGGAAATCATGGAAATCTGGAGCTGACAAGTATTCTACCGTCGTGTGTAGTACTGTTTTCCTTTCGTAAGTATGAAACACATTTGCTCCCAATTCCACCAAGAATTTTAACAATCTAGGGTGAACCATCTCACAATGAATTGGCGTCATCCCGTTTTTCAGAGGCTCATTAATGTAACTTGTGTTGATAGAATTTAGCCGACTCATGACCTGCATCAAGCTGTTTATTTGAGTGCTGGAAAATTTGTAGGTATGTTGGAGAATGTGGTGCAATAGTCCGTTTGCAGAACCGGTTTGAACAACCGCTTCGAAACCTTCATGATTAAGAAGGTACTCCAGTATTGAATATTCGCCGCGTCGGGCTGCGAGAAATAGAACTGGATGAACGCTGGGTACAATAATATTGTCCGATTTAGTGTTTATTTGGCCTGTCTCCTGAAATATTTCGTCGTAGTTCCTTGTACTTTGAGCAAAGTAGCCACGGAAATCGGTCAGATGCTGTATTCCAATTGACTTGACAAAATTCACAACCGCTTTGAAAAGAGGGAGAGATGCTTTCATTGCTGCAGCAACTACCAATCTCTCAGTATCAAAGCTCAGATTTTCGGTGCACTTGAAGTTGAAAATGTTGGAATAATCATTGTAAATACAGGCTTCTAAAGACCTCACTGAATCAAACTGCAAACACTTATACTTCCGCGGAAGCTTATTAAGACGAGCATCAAGAAAATGACGAACCACGGAATACTCTGAGTTCAGATTGAAGAATGAGTAGCTCGTGAATAAATCCACTATTTTTGTGACACTCGTTGCCAGAATTTTATTGAACATAAACTTCAATTTAGATTGGTCTTCCTGGCTTCCAAATTGTAGCCACCAAGTCATTTGCCAAGCCACGAAGTACTCTGCGAAAGTTAGATGTACAAATCTTAGAGGAGCTGTGTTAAATATAATTCCAATTTGAAGCAGGTCAGTTTCGGATATTTCATTTTGCTCAGGTTCGACTGTCAATTCTGAATTTTCCGGAAATAGCAAAGTGAGTGCGTATTTGGCATGCATTTTTAATGAGTTAACCCACGCGAATGAATTCTTTGTGAAATTGGGTTGTTTGTGTCGTTGAGAGTAGATCACCAACTTTTTTTCTACGAACATGTCATACAAATGTTCTAGGGATAAAATTCGATGTCCATCATCATTTGACTGCTTTCGTTCGTTACAGTATTCGAAGGCCTCATCAGCATAAACTTCGGCAAGAAGGAAACACTGCAAAGGTATTCCCGCAATTTCTTTGTCTTTGTCATTTAATGTTTGCTCTAGATTATTTAAAAGTAACTTAGCAAAACTCTCACGTTCGGCTTCAAAATTTTGAGATGACATTTGAAAAGATTCGTGTAAACCCCAAATATTTGTCAAGGACCGAACTTGGTCTTCCACTGAAAAAGGGCAGATGTTGAATCCAAGAACTATCAAACATCTTTCCAATCTCTTGAAAAAATACGGTCTGGTTGACGATATAAAGCGGGTGGTAGGATACAATTCCATAATTTCACGGAGGCTGTCATCAAGTAAATTCAATTGTGTTGCTTTGACTTCATCATATCCATCGAGAAGTAGATCGAGTTGCTTGGTTTTAGAAGCAAGATGTCGTTCAAGCACTAACTTTGCAAACGGGTTTTGACAAATTGTACTGTCACTCAGTTCAGATAATGCCACAAAAACACACAAAGGCATTGGTGAATATCTTATAGTATCATTCAAAATTAGGTGACGACCCAATTTGATTAAAAGTTCTGATTTGCCCATTCCAGGCTTATCGGAAAATATAATGTTTTTAATTCCTTTAGACTCTGTCGGAAATTTGATTCGGTTAAAAATTATATCTTCATCAAAGTTCAGCTGTTCAATGACAGTTGTTAAAACATGATTTTGCACACTGGAAATGTCTCCCGACGTTTTCACCCAGATAAGCTTCTCATTTTCAAATCGAATCCAGTGCACAGACTTGAAGTTTTTAACAAGACTACAAACTTTTTGGAAATGATTTCGACTGCTAAGGACAAGGAAACGCTCAGAAATTTCACCGGCATTCAACTGATTAGCAGTTGTGTCCACAACCACCTTCTGCCCTTGAAGAAGCTCAGAAAGCTTTGACATTTCAGTGTTTTCTACAAGAAATACATCATTGCGACTGCTTGATTTAAATATTGTATTTGAAAGTACGGATCTGGTCACAAATTTTCTTCCCAAATAATACGGCACATTCTGGCCAATATTATGAGGGATTAGTGTCGGCACTTTGTCACGCACTAAATTGACGAGAAATTCGTCGCACAATTTTTTTTGCAATTCATCTTCTTCAATGTTATATTCAGCACGCAGTGCCTCAATGGTTATTGGGCTGTGATGATCTTGTAGTTTGAATTTTTTATTAAGTAAACCTTTTTGGTGATGCTGTGGAATGTCGTCCCAAACAATTGTATCCTTTTCAAATTCACAATTAAACTTCGTGTCACCAACTTTATACACTGATTTTATGTCCGTAACAGCGTCACGCGTTGCAATCAAAACTACTTTTAAGGAGCTATTCAGAGTTGCCAATTTCCGAGTAATATTTCACTTCTGTTGTTTTTTACCACAATTGCACCGGAGTAGTTCGACTCGTTTTTTGCTCCTTTACAAAATTCATCAACTGTCTGATAAACTGGAATGCTTTTAATTTTCAAGACTGTTATATCAGGATCCGGTGACTCAACGATAAGTACACGATGGTTTTGATTACTCCCGTCTTCTAAAAATCTTGCTATCCAGCTCGGTTCTTCAGTATTATGGGTTTCATACAGCTTTTTCAAAACATTTGTAGCACCGCTTTGGCCCACAGCTTCCAGGATTGTTATCAGTCTACGGAATGCACCAGTTTTTTGTTGCAAAATTTCGTACAATTCAAAAGCCTTTTCTTGTGGAGTTGCCTTCGATCTCTGTATAGACACAGATTGCTTAATTTCAGTATACATTTGTCAAAAATATCGTACCTGTAAATATACATTTGTGACTTACGATCAAGTCCAATTCATGTCCAGAGATGAGGTCGTTGCTAAATAAATCGCAGAGAAATGTAATGTCACAACTAGTGAACTTAATTAGTTCCGAACGATGTTTCTTAATATATTCACGCTCATGGTCTTCCATTTTGACGTAGGTGCAAATGTGACTGCCTGATAATTATAATTAAATTGACAATAAAATCCAGGATTTAAAGTACATTTTGATCACTGTATAATAAATGTATAATAAATTGTCGGCAAGGTTCATAAATAAAACTCGTAAGCACCATGAAATTTTCATGGAAATGAAAATTATGAAACATAAAACGCTTCAAAAAATTCTTTAACCTTTTGTATTTCTCTTTTGCATGAGAACTGTTAAATTTGGATTAAAAACATAAGTCTTCACATACAAATGCAAAAACCAGAGGAGCATATCAGATAATTTTGAACCGAATTTTTATATGTTGTCATATAAGCAGTTATGTGCAGTTTTGTCATCAATACAATTATAAGCTTAAGCAAATTTGGTTATGTTCCAGCAGTTACTGCGATAAGAGTAGATCGGATAAATGTGGATACGATAATCCTGAAGAAACGGACTGCGACCTCAGCAAATTGATTGAGCCGTGGTAAAACTCTGATGATAAGAATGGGCTCATATTCTGCAAGCAGTTACAACACCAAAAACAATTTACAGCCACAGACCGCTTTGGGTTTTGTGTCATATCAGCTTGTCAACAAAATACAATTTACACGACTTTGGCGCATTTATGGTTAAAACATGCTCATGTTTGAATCACAAACTTTTTATTCGATGATGTTTTACTGCCGTACGTTTTGAAAAATTGCTCATAATATGTATAGTACCTATAGGTATAAGTATACCGTTACAAATTCCATAAAAATCTTATACTTCAGTATTTGGTTCACTATAAAAAGCAACATTGCTTTTGTACATTTGTTACAGTAAAGGGTGCTCGAAAGGAAATATTCACAGTAAAACAAAAAAAATCAAATTGTTGCAGAGTAGCTTTCTGCAAATATAAAATTTTGCATATTGTTTGCTAGAGTGAAGCGCATCTTTCAGTTATATTAGTAAGTAGCACAAAACGGCAACGGCAATGATGGAAGGCTAGGGCAAAGTTTAAACATCTCTGGATAACATGGGAAGTCCTACTTAGCTACTTTGCCAACTTCTTGCTGTTACGATATATTCCGCCAAGCTTAACCTATGCGTTTATTCAGCGCTCTTGATGCTCAAAATTGCATGACATCAAACAACCGAAATATATGCTCCATCTAAAAGTGATAAAAAATTTGCATTTATTATATGTACAATACTTTATTTGGGTGGTGAAAGGTCATCATTGAGTATTAGTCACTTTCCATGATTTTGTCAGGTAAGCGCACTTGTCTTCGTGCAAAAATAATAAGCATGATTTTTATTGTCCGTTTATGCTGAGCACATCATAAGGCAGTAGACGTGAAAGAATACACATACAAAGCAAATTTTATCTTTGTTTTTATAGTTTTGTGTTATTTAGACTTGGTTGTATAACAAAAAGCAAGTTGCATACAAAAAACTCGTATAACATTGTTAAACTGTCGTTGAACTCATCATAAAATTTAAAACAATTGCTCGCCTTCCTTTTACAATCAAATTGAATGTTTCAAGGAATACTTAATCTTTGTTTAGAATTACAATACTGCAACTCTTTGTGTAAATCCTTCAATTTGTTCATTACAAATTTTTACAGTTTGTAAATATTCACGTACCACTTATTTCAAAGGCACAAATTTTACTCTGTACATTACGCATTTTTTGTTTTTCGAGCTTCATCAAACCACAAAATTGAGATCATTTTTATCTGGACAACAATTTTATCAAGAGAAAGTAAATCATCGCCATCATGAGGCACGCCACTTTGTTTGCTTTTGTCCTAATTTTTTTGTTTGCGGTGAGTTGATTAGTTATCATCAAAGTATCTGTTGTTCACTGGTTTCGCTGAAAAATATTTGAGCCCGATTGTTGCTTGAATTCTTCATCAATTTTGTTATGACTGAATATTGTATTTAGATGGTAGCTGGGCAAGGTGCTGAATTCGTCAAAGGTGGAAGGGCCGCAGCTCATGGTCCCATTCGTCGGCCGTGCAAGCCTTGCGATTCAAGCAAGGGAGCTTGTCAGGCTTGCAAAGTTGAAAAATCTGTAGGATGATGCAATTTGCTAAAACATTCCACCTGTTAATACGCCTGATTATCTTATTTTCGCAAGGGTCTTGTAATTCTGATAACAAACATTTGTCAAGCAAATAAATTAAACGCTCTTGATCCGGTAAATTGATAAATAAAAATGAAGCATCCAAAAAAATGTTGGTAAACCATCATGTACATATATTTATATGATAATCATATACGAGTTATTTTACAATTTGATACAAATTTGCTGTCCTCACCAATAATAGTCACACTCATCACTCCTTTCGCTTTCCACACCTAATAATAATCACTGATTTACCTGTCGCAGTATCAGTCAAACAACTGCGAACTTATCAGAATTTGGACGAAATAAGAGTATTTATATGTCTTTTAATCCCGCTTTACCAAAGTGTCCAGTTTATTGAGCAATAAATTCAATTCGAGTTCACAACTCTGTTACAACTTCAATTACGACTTTACAAGTCACTGATAGTTAAATACAAGTGATATGCATTGACACAAATGGAATTCACAACTGGTTTCACTTTTGTATTCAATCTCATAAAAATTTACTTCAAAACACTTAAATTCTTTGTCAAGGTAATGGCTACATGACAAATTCGAATTTAGACTTGATATAATTATCACTACAAAAATATAATGCACCTGCGTAAACCTTTGTCAAAAATATATATTGCCCCCAAAAATCAAACTGCTTCACCTTTGAGCTTTGATGGCAATGATGAATGGATATCCTATTTTAACAATGAAGAGTATTAAGGCGTGTTTATGTTTGTATTCTAATATTAACAAGAACATAATAATAAAAATGACTTGTCGTGTGCAAAAATTATTTTTAAAAAATTCTCACCATTGTGGCGCCGAAGGTTTATCGACTGCTCAAAACACTCTTCAAAAGTCTTCTGATTGCCTTTCCAAAAACACCATTTTAATCATGATTGGACATGTTAATACTAATAAATATAAATGAACTCCATCAGCGCACCTAAATTCAGTCTCAAGGTTGCTCCCGTTCGCCAAAGCCATTCACAATGAAAACTGCTCTACTTATCTTGGCCCTGGCCGCAGCTACAGCTTCCAACCTGCTTTCGGAAGGCATAACGCCGAAGCTAGTCTTCCTCGGGGAAGTCGAGGGGAAGCGCTACTTTGCTGACAATGGAGCAAGAGTAATTATTTCACTTTAAATCTCAAGAATAATTTTTTGATGAATTTTAACATTTGGTATTTTTAGTAGAATTGGAATGCCACCCGTGACTTTTGTCAGTCAATGGGAATGCAGCTCGCGAGAGTCCAGACCCAAAACCAGTTATCATTCTTGAGAACGGCACAAAACCAAACGACATTTGCTGGATGTAAGAAGCCTTTTTCGTGTTTTAATGAAATCATAAATACGCGTTTTAAAATTTACAAAAGTAACATTATCATTAAATGATGAAAATTTCCAGGGTACTGGACTGACGGAAGGGATGCCATGCATCCAAAGCAACTCGTGTGGGACTGCACTAGAGAAGATGTCCCAGTGGACGTTGTGACCGAGTGGTTTGTCAGCATAAATGTGGAGATATTCCCAACTTGCCTCATGTTCCGTCCTGATGTCAACCCAAGTTTTCAACTTGTGAAATGCTCACATCCAACTGGGCTGGCGTTGTGCGAAAATTGATTGAAGTTAAGAAATAAAATTTAGTTTCTTAAATTGTAGGGAACTTCATAGGACATTTTGACGTTATAGTCATCCTGTAAATATTACAAACAAAAGTGTGACGATTGGATAGAATTTTTTCAAGAACCAAATGTACAAATTTTGAGTTTCAATAAAACTGACGTAATACACCGAAAAATACAAATTCCAAGAACTCCCCAAATGCTAAAAGTATTTTTATTGCTCATCAAAAGTATGTAACATTACACTCTATCCGTGGTTTAGTATAGGAAAATGAAATTTTACAGCGCTTATATATTTTTACACTGAAAGGAAAAAATAATCACTATAAAAGTTTGAAGTCGTGTTTTCAGTATGACTGATTACAATGCTTCTCGGCGCAGTGCAGAAATTGTGGGATACGTTGACTTGGTGAGTAACACTAATCTTGAGCTGAAGCCATTTGAATAAAAAATTAATATGCACTCTTTAAAATACTTTGACAGATCTTGACAATTCTGGTGATTACATGCGAGTCACTCCTAATTTTACTTTCTGTTCAGCTCCTTCCATACGTATCTAAAGCCATCAGCTTCGGGATGGGACTTGGATACGAGTTGAATCCAACTGGTGTAATTGCGATTGTGGTTTTCATCCTCCGATTCCTTATGAATTTTGTCACAGTCATTTTCGACTACTTCTTGCTTCAGGCTGTAGCAATCGTAAGTTTAAATATAAAATTTATTACAAAAAGTGTATCGGCTTTTATTGACGCTTTGATAGTAGATTTATAATATTATCTAATTTTATGACAGGGCAATGAATTCCAGCAAATCTACAATTACGTGAATTGGTGGATGTGCTACAGGATCTTTCTCATTGTTTTGTCCGTCGTTTATGTCAGTTTAGGAATGTGGGTGTTGGTTATTGCTTTCGACATTCTCCACATACCGATGCTCGTTCTGGTTTACTCTTTCCGGAAGGAGTTGAGAAATCACATGAAGGAGACTTCGCCTCGAGTACTTGATGACTGTGTGAAGGTACGAATTGTGTGTCATATTCGGTTTAGAAACCTGAATACAATATAAAGCATATTTTTGTGAAAATTAGTATTCCAGCGGAAACTGAACATAGTCAAACTGTTTATAAAAAGTATGTTATGACTTCTTTACAGTTTCGAGAGACACGTATTTGAGTATTCCAGAACCAAAGTGGATCCTTTATTTAGATCTGAAATAATAAATTTATATACTCAAATAATTTTTCCAGCTTTTGACCGAAGTGATTGACGAATTTGTAGTACAAACTGTTATGAGTTTAAATTTTTCAAATATTTTCAAATGTTTTCCTCGCCAATTGAAGTACGGGGAATGAATGCTTTAAGATTACTTTGGTCGATGAGTTGTAATGAGGAATTATAATAAATCAAATCGCATTAATAAAAGTGTTAGAAAATGGACCCCAATGAGGCTCACAAATCCCAGATTAGTTTCTGTCAGTATTGGTCCGTCAGAGTGCATTTCTTTTTACACTCACAACAAGTCTAAAAATGGCCTACTGTTCCCATAAAATTGCCTCACTTCACTCTAAAATTCACACTTGAAACAAGATATTACATTTTTTAAGACACTTATTACGCAATGAGGAATGTCTGCCACACTTACCGTAGCAAGTGACCACAAGAAGAATATCCTTATGAAAACACGCAGGCAGCCAAAACATTGTTGAAGGAAGTAAATAAACACATTACAAACATTGTAAGGAAATTTTGGTGTGGTAAAATCCAAACACAACATTGTGAACGCATATTTGCTGGAATGTCCACACTTGCAGTGTCTGACACAAGCGTATTTTTCAGACAACACTCACTAAATTTCTGTAGTTTGCATTACTTAAGAGATTAATAAAATCACTATTCTTCATTGTCAGTATTTTGAACAAATAGCAAGATTTAAAAATCATCATTTTTAATATAAGCTCGAAAAAATCAAAATGCTGTCCTGGAGCTGGCGACTTTGCGCCAACATCGTTGGCTGGATTGATTTGGTAAGCGACATGAATTAAATGAGAACTTTGCAAGCAAATCCAAATACATATTTAAATGAATAAAATAAACCGACACTTTTGCAGGTTTGTTCCCTTGCAGGGGCTTCCTTCACGCTCTACAGATTATTCAAAGTTTTCTTTGGACCACCAATGGAGTACTCAGTATACTACATGAGTTTTCTTGTCAGCATGATTGTCATCGGAATTTTTGCAATGATTGCACAGCTCGCGTATCAGCTCACCCAATCTACTCAAATTGTAAGAAACAATTATTAACCCTATTCCAAATTTACATCATACAAAGCAATACAACGTTCCTTCAAACATTTCAGGATACTCATCGTGCTCAAGCTCGGGAGTCCATGAGGGTCTGGCTAGTTGTCAAAGCATTTTTCGGTGGAGTCGCCGTAGCTTTGGGCATTGGCTTGTATTGGCCTGCCGCAGTTATCGTTTCGGGAGTATACATTCCTCTCATGTTATTTGTCGTGGGATACTACGTGGAACTCGGATGGGCAAAAACTTCAATTCACAAGTCACGAAATTTTGGTGCCGTTGCAGTTAGTGGATAGCAATACTACATTCTAATTTATTTTAAAGTTATGCTTCCAGCATCTCCAAAATTCATAAATAAAAATGGGTCATCTTTAATTGTAAAAAATACCGTCAAAAATATTGTAAATCATCCTGCAAAGTATTGTTTTAGTGCTTGCAGAGTACAATGAGTCGTTCATGAATTTTTATGCATAAGCGTTGCACGGATTGAAGACACACATTTTTTTTTACTTTATCCAATGCTCACTGTGGATTGCATTTCCACTCTACTTGGCAATTTGCCAAGTAAACTCAAGTTGAGCATTGAGGTTTTTGTTGTAATAAGGTTTGGTTCTATATTATTCTTAATACTGCCGGATGAATACTTTACTTTATATTTTCTTTTTCAAAACCTTTGAAAGCTGTATATTTACTCGACTATACTAACATGCGATTCAAAACGTGATGCTATACGTGCTCCCAGATTTTTTAGTGGGATTTGCTATTTACGGTGTATGCGATATATAGTCTTGGTATGCATCCATATGACGGGTTATCCTTTTGATGAGTTCTATTCAGTTCTCGGAATTTGTTTCGCTGCGTTTTGTCATTGGCGAGGATGAATCTTAGGAAACAATGTTCCTCTTTGGTTTGCTTTTCAAAGTCAAACTTTTCAAGCATTTTAATTCAGTTGAGGAGCAGATCATTTTATTGCATGTAGATGTGAGCAGTTTTCAGGTAACAATATTGTGCAAATTAGGAATTTAAACTGGGAATCACCAAATAAGTTTGTAATGGAAATGGAAACATTTCGCTGGAGATTGAGCGCCAGAGTTGTAGCATGTGTTGAGATGGTAAGCGTATCATGAAATATTAGTACGTTTTTTTTGGTTTGTAACAATAAATCTATGCTTTGTCTATTAACGTGAATATTTTAGGCGTTTTCCTTGTTGGCAATTTCCTGGTGGTTTTTGTTTGCCTATTTCGTCACCTTCGTGGAGTCAAATTTGGAGATGGAAATTTTGGAAATGGTGTTGATGGCTGCATTCATTGTGATACAAGTGTTCCTAATCTTTTTGGACTATGAGCTGATACGAGCAACGAGAATTGTGAGTGATTTGGTAACTTATTATTATGAAAGCGATAAAATAATATAATTAGTATTTATTCAATTAAACAGGGAGCCGACCTTCCAACTGCTCAACGCACGGCGAAATGGTGGTGGCGGACAAAAATAGTTGTGTTCATCTTATCGCTCTCGGTTATCCTTGAGGGATGGTACGAGACTGCTCTCCTGTCCAGCGTTTTCAACGTGCCAATGATTGTAGTGGTGTTGTTATACGAGAAGGAGCTGGAACAAGAGATTCATTTCCCGGTGCACTTCCAAAAAATGAACGAGGAAGAGGTAGTCTGAAATTATGGAAATTGCGGTGCTTATCATTTATTGAAGTAATTGAGTTTTGTACGTGAGTATTTTTATTTGAAAACAGTTCTGACAGAGACGATGAAGTCAAATGGTCATACATGTCGGCTTGTAATTGTTTGACTACCAACAATTCTCCAGGAGGTGTAACTGCTCATCGGAGTTACTCGATTGTACCTGCCTTCACAAAATGGGTGAAAGTGTTGACCTGTTTGAGTATGGAGAAACATCACGGACGTATTTACGCGAGAAAAATAATGTGATAGTTTGACAACATGCATATAGTATGTAATATTCACGTAAAGGTATTCTGTATAAGTTACTGTATTTACTATACAAATAAATTGTATTTTGTCCCCGATGTCTCTTGCAACATTGTTGTAAACCGTATTCACTTTTAGCGAATAAATAACTTCGTAACTCCAACAACCAAAATGCCAACATGTAGTGTAATATTTTGATTTTTACAAAAACAGTAAAAAAACAAATGATTCATCATAAAACCGGAAAAGAGTCATACGACTTTTTTAAACCAAAATTGTCAAAACCATAAGTTAATTAAAAAATGATCCATAAAAATTCAGCAAATGCCAAGCTTAAGCAAAGAAATTGTTGATTTTGGTTCCAAAAGGTCACGCATGATCTTGCAAACTTTGATGGTATAATATGGATTTTTGTCAATGTATGCCGGGCTGCACAAAATTTTAATGTCTTTTATAACATTATGTGACTTACAAACATGATTTTTACCTGTCGATAACAATACCCTTCCACTTTAACATGAAAAGCTTACGCAAATTTCAAACATATATCTCAAACATACTAAAAAGTTTACATAACGTTTTTTAGAAAAACATGTTTTTCTAACTTCAATGAAAAATTCAACCGGATTAAATGTATAATAAGATGTTACAATACTCAATATTATAGTCGTACCAACCCAAGCTACTCCGTAAGTTACTAAAATACTTTTAAATACGAACCTTTATCAGGATTTAAAGGCTTTCTGATACGTTAATTCAATATGCTGAGCATAAATTTGGACAACCAAGTTTCATTTTTCTTTTCTGCGTCTGTATCCGACGTTCATATTACGCTGTTTAATAGATCAAAAATGTCAAATCTCTCTCCCCTTAAACCATTGTTCCAACAACGACTCTGCCCCTTAACTCGCCCCGCCGCTGGACTCCTAATGGCGATGCAGTGCGTCATCTCTTTTCCGTTTGTTCTTTATATTGATTCCACGTCCCAATTAACAGTGACAAGAAATCTCCAATTTTACTTCAGGACCAACCAAGCGTTTCAAGCATACGTTATAAGAAACATCGTTTTCCTCTTCGTTTTCAATTTCTTTCGTATTATTTATTCCGGACTCAAGTGGACCGGAGAAAATGAACAAATGCTCGACTTCTCGATTCATCTCAACATAATTTCCCATAGTCGGCGTCACTCTTGAGGCACACAAGACCGTCAAGAATCTCAAAAAAGATTCCGTTCCTGCGCGATTCTACTTTTGTTTCGTACCTATAAATGTAAATCAGCGGAAAATACAATTCCCTTTAAAACTAATGAACCCATATTTATTCTGCTCGAGCTTTGATAAAAAACGTATTGTGCAAAAAATTGACCAAAGTTTTACGTAAACAAAATCAAACAAACATGACCAGTAAATTTTACAACTTTTGTTAACAATTCGAATAAAATTTTATAGTATAGAATGTATGTACTTAAATATTTTACAATTTTTTAACTACATGATTTGATTTATAATCCGATTACGTGTAAGACTCAGAAGCACATATACAGTAAACATGCTTCATATTTAAACCGTATCACATAATCACTACATTTTCCGTCATTTATTGACTTCATATGGCGCCACGGCTTCAACGTGTAAAATCAGATAAAACATGTGCCAGACGATTTACGCAATACTAACTTCGCTTTTGATGTTTACCTCCAACAGCACTAAAATATTCCCGCAGAGACTCACAAACATGCGACCCGACTCGTTTACAAAACGGTGGCTTCACCGCTTTGTACCCAAGGCTAAGCCACCATACAGCCCTCTCTCTTGTCCGTCCGTTGGTGTTCTAATGTTGCTGCAGCGGGAAGCACGATAAAAGCGAGGTCAAATTAGCGAAGACGAAGAAAGCGAGGCGTAGAAAGGGAGGCCGAAAAAAACCAGGAGCGAAAAAAGCGAGGTACGAAAAAAACGAGGTGGACAAGACCGTGGTCGAATAAAACGAAGTACGAAAAATGCGAGGCATAAAAAAACCAGGTCGCTGGTTTAACAATCTCCTATGTTTATTGCTATATTCATGTAGATTCATGTATGAATAGGGATTGGGCGAAGTTAAAAGTAATAGACAAGTCCGGCTTTTTGTTTCCTGATAAACACTAAGCTACGCTACGCTAAGATCTCAATAAAAACCCCAAAAACATTGTAATAAAAAATCACTAAACACTTAAAACATGTGTAAATATTGCTTTATCTGGCATTTCGTATTTTTTGCACCTTGTTTTATTCAACCACGGTCTTATCCACATCGCTTTTTTCGTACCTCCCTTTTATTGTACGGCCTCCCTTTCTACGCGGCGCTTACTTCGCCTCGCTTTTTTCGTCCTCGCCATTTACATGGATCCGCTGCAGCGTGTTGTTGCTTTAACTTTTGCATTTCATGTAGATTCTAACACATTTAAAGTCACAATAGAAAGAAACCCACGTTATTACTTCAGGCGCCATCAGGCCTTATTATATTATGTTAAAAGGAATCAAATTTTTATTTTCATCTTTTGCCTTGCTCGAATCTTTTATCTTAAATTCCACTCGATTAACGGTCAACAGCGAATGCTCGATTTCTGTATTCATATAATCGGATTCACCACTACTGGTGTCGCCATGGCAGCAAATTGGACAGCCACAAATTTCAAAGATGATCTAATTGACGTGATGCGAAAAATTCTGAGGATGAATGGAACCACATTTGTTAACGGTATAGAAATTTTAGCGGTGATTTATTATACTTGTAATTACTACATTATAAACAGTATAATGTTTTTGACCCATTGGAAGGGAAAACTGTTTTCCAAAATGGAACGATTGCTTTTGACCTCTTGTTTTACACTTGGTATTCCACTGGGGCATTTAAAGTGTGTGAGGCCCTGCACGGGACTTGCTATTGCGGATGCGATGCTAAATTGGACGGCAACTTTGGTGCTGGCAGGATAGTGATTACATGTGGATTACAACACCCTTAATTAATGCTTATTAGCAAAATGATTTGAATGCACGTGCTTAAATCCAAAGTGTCCAGCTACCTATGGTTCAAATATTCAACCAGTCACCCCCAGCATTTTCCTGACAGAAATATTAAGGATATTAACTGTAATATTTAGACTAACAAGTCAGAGAACACATATACAACATAATATATATATATTATACACTTTTCCTTAACTAATACACTGCTCTAAAGTTGTAATTTTTTAAAGTCGTGTGCCTCTGCTTACCTATATTTTGTGTGTTCGTAATAATCCGTTGTATATAGAAACTAAACTCATAGTAATTTATGTATGAGTGGTTAACCAAAGCACAATTTCTTCTGATTCTGACATTGTGCTGTACTTGTTTTGAGGCTGAAGTGTCATATAACTCTGGTGTATATTGTATAAATGCAAAGCGGCACTTAACTCTGTCCAAGATGCACGGCATGAGTAGGTTAACCTATATTTGCATATAAAAGTCTTTCAATATACTAGTATATCTTTAAAAAACTGGAGATTTCAGCGGTGAGATTTTACATAACGGCAAATACCTGCACACTATTACGGAGTTCGTTTTTTTAAATGTTCAAAAATGCTCCAAATGAAACCAAGAGGAAAAATCCTACTATGTTTTTCGAGTACTTGTATGTCGATTTCTAAACAAATACAGGAAACACATCCATGGGTAATTTATTCACTATATAGTTTTGGCGTATACCTCTATTACATACCACGAAACCTGTTAGTTTTGCTGACTTTGAAACAAAATAAAATTTCCGCCGACAAGAACACGTAATTCGATAAAATATAACCATAATACTTCGTCTTATAGCCGCCTTTGTCAACTTACACAACCTATATATTCCCTTGTTTTTTTTCGAAAGTACTAGGCACCAGCATGTCGTGTTACATACAATTTAAGTACGTCAATTTAGTCACACACCGTCCTCTCCGCTTCTCAGACGTTCTGCCGAAAGCTCACTGTACCAAAATGTCAAGCTATTCGTTTTGCAAACGGTGGTTCCACCGATACGCAGCCACCTCCACAAATGCTCCAACATACAGTCCCCTAGCTGGACCGGCAATCGCTGTACTAATGGTGCTTCAGCGCGTCACTTTTATTCCACTTGAATTTCACGTCAGTTTGTCAACCACGCTTGTAACAATTGCGGCAAATGCCCGTTTTTCATCAAGGACTCACCAGAGGATTCACTGCTACGTCATGGGAAACCTTGTTTTTTTCTTTTTGTTCTGTATTTGGCGATTGATGTATCTCAAATTCAACTGGAGGGGAGAAGAAGTGCAAATGCTCGACTTCTCAATTCATCTGGTAGGTGTGGCCCTGGTTGGCGTCGCACTTGCAGGAAATTGGACTCTCATAACTTTCAAAGACGATTTGCTCGATTCGTTTCGGGAAACTTTGAAAATTAATGAAACTAAATTTGAGAAAGGTATGTTCTGTGGAATGACTACATTTACGTGTCATGACAAAGGTTGATTTTTTTTATTCGAAAAAGGTTGGAAAGCATCCATGAAAATTGTGGACATCTTGTTCTACGGTTTTGTCCTGGCCTTTACGGCATTTCCCTTATTCACCCTTGTTGGACCATTGTTTGTGGTAAATCACCCACTGTATATAATAATTGACACACTTTTCGGTCCATTCAAAAGGTCAGATGAGACGGAAACTTGGATCTCGGTTGTTTGCGGATTTTACTACGCGAGCTGGACAGCATTCAGTTCGGCGAAAATACTTTGCGTCTTGCTTCTAATGGTAGTATTCGGAGACATCATCGGAGGAACTGCTCGAAAGAGTTTTGAAGCCTCCACGAAAGCAGGCTTAACTGGTTTTCACAAAAGTCGTTTGGTCAATCATCAACTAAAGGTTTTGATTATTATTGGGGCGGAGGGAATGACATTTAAATTTTTGCAGGTGCTCGTATGTTTTGGCGTGCTTATTGCAAGCACTTGTGGCTACTTTTTTGTGAAATTTCGACATCAGCCCGTGATTCAGCTTTTGACAGCTGTAATAATAGGGATCGTTGTATCTCTCGCTTTTACCTTGACATTCCTGGCATCTTTGCCGTATAGAAGTAGTGTGCAATTCAGAACATATTGGAAACGGCGGGTTTTCTCTAAGAGAGAACGGTTGCTGTTGGCAACGTGTTTTAACCTGGGTATTCCATTGGGACATGTCAGATATGTGAAGCCCTGCACGGGACTTGCGATTGCAGATGCGATGCTCAACTGGACGGCTACTTTAGTGTTAGCTGGGAAGTAAATATTTTACGAAGATAATAAAGTAACATAATTGAGAAACTAAATATTCAAAACCAAGCCCGAAAACAGTGATGGTACAACCAATTGTTCTACAATTCAAGTGTACCAGATATACTATCAACAAACATAATGTACAATATACTTAAACCTAAATTTTGAAATCTTTCAGAAACTTGAATTCGCAGTCTGGGAATGGATATAATGATAAATAATAAAAGAGAATAATTTAGAAGCGTGTCAACTATGAAATCACTATTTTTAAGTACTAACATATCATTTCGCTAGAAAGTCCGCAACTCAGACTTAAACAGGGTAAAGTGTCGGCTTGTAAAAATTTCCTGCTGCTTTCAATATGAATGATTTGTTGCTGCCTATGAATGTTTGTCAATATCAATTATCTGCCAATTCAGAGAATTTTTAAAATTTCACTCGACAACAAATAGTTATAACTGATCCAAAAATTTTCATCATTTATTCATTAACAAGTTAGTTTACTGTATAACTGAAATAAAGCCTTTCCATAGCGCAAATATCTATTTTATGCGAATTACGTCACAATTTTTTGTCCTTAAATATTCCTTTTTTGATTAGAACAGTTTGAGACAATTGATGGGTTAATGAGGGGTGGTTTATAGGCGGGAAGGGACGAGGGTAAGAGTGAGGCTTTTGAGTGGAAGTGTGTGAGTGGCATTATATACATATGTGACGAGGGGTGTCAGGGGTACCATAAGGGTTTGGAGTGGAGGGGTGGAATAGAATGGGTGCTATTAGGATACAAGCTTAAGAGAGTGAGTGTGGATAGTCTGCTTTTCGTTTAAAAAATTAACCGGCAGACATTCCCCGCCCTGAGTTTAGCCAGCCGCTGTTGGCCGGCGAGGCTTTTTTTTGCCGGCATGGACTTTACGTACAAGGGATTATTTCATCGAGGATTTCCCCATGCCGGTTATTTTTTTGAAAAAGTTTCTTCGGCCATAATTTTTTTCCGGTTTAGATTGTAACCGGTAACAGTACCACTCTGGTCAAAAATACTTCAATTTGTACTGATCCGATGCATTGCGCAAAAGAATTAGTCGCATACACAGAAAGGTCATACGGCTACAATCAACCCGCTTAAAAATTCAAACAAAATCCTAACTAAATAGCTTTAGTTGCTTGACAATGTAATTTCAAACAATATAAACATTGACAATAAAAGTAAAAAGTATGCTAGCAGTTAGCAAGCAGGTACAGCGTAAGTGTTAGTTGACTGTGGGCTACATATTTTTAACGGTTTTTATATGTGAATAAGCATCGTTGGTTTACTGAAGCCATTACCGCAAGTCTACGGCTTAGTAGCCCGGACTTCACCCTTTTCTGTGCAACTTAATTTGCGACTACCTTTTTCACTTCTGCGGCAAGTGAAGCATCGGACGTTTAGGATATGGGTTTAGAAGTCGATAGCGGATACACCCAGTCAATAATACTTATATACAAAATGTATGGTCGGATAAATCCATGCCGGCTAAATAACCAGTAGAGGAAAGTCCTTGTTGACAATATAACCAACAGGAGAATTCACCGCCGGCGTATTTCCTTTCAAGCAAAAGTCCGTGCCGGCAAAAAACGTCGCCAGTAAATGCTACGTCTAAGCGCCGAGCAGCAAAAATCCGGCGGCTAATATCCGGTTACCTTATATATGGCATATACCTATGCTTATATAAGTCTAAAATAGACACATAGACTTCAGGAACGAACATGCTATTTCTTTTGTCGTGTTTTACCAACCATGTAATATAACATAAAAAGTGATATTCAAATTTTCCTTCAATTTGAACTTCTGAATAGCGTATTGAACGAAAATCAAATGTATAAAACTAATTATGCATCCCTTTTCAAATTATTGTGCCACAAAAACAGCTATCGGAAAGGAGCTAAAAGATTGTGTTTTTCGTCTTCAAAAATCAAACTCTACAAGTTTACCAATACTTACACAAAAGGATTTCAAATATTTTACGTAAAGTTGCGAAGTATAACAAATTAAAAATTAAACCTACATAACATTCTTTCTCAGAATACAAGCTCACGAATGAAGTATATATATCTATGAAATCGATTACACGCAGAACGCCAAGAGACGCTATTAAGCGAAATTGTTACAATACTTAGTTATACAATGGTATCAACCAAAATCCGTCAACCGAGCTTCCCATGTTTCCAGCAAATACAAGGTTTAATCGTGATATAACTACCAGCCATATAACTACAAAATCAGTTCTTCATTTATATCTAAACCAGTTGATTTATACATTAGAATTACTCCACCAAGATATTTTGTCCGTCATATAAAATTAGCTTAGCAATACCCTTTTTGACGTCGAAGTGACTGATTCATAGTTTTAAAAAATGGCGAAAAGAATTTTTCCAAGACCAAAGTTTCCTACATCACAATGCCCCTTAACTGGTCCAGCCGTTGATGTTCAACTGGTGGTACAACGCGTCGCATTTCTTCCGTTTGTTCTTCACCTCGACCTTTCAAAATATCTTCTATCAGTCAAAAGGAATCCTGAATTTTATTCAAGACGCCATCAAGAAATTCAAGCATACGTCGTAGGAAACATGACATTCTTTTTGGTTTTTTGTTTTTTGCGAATAGCCTACCTTAAATCGAGTTGGTCTGACGAAGAAAACGGAATTCTTGACTTTGCTGTTCATTTGATTGGATTCGCAATGCTCGGAATTGCTCTAACAGCAAACTGGACTATCTTGCATTTTAGAGCGGACATTATTGATACGCTGAAGCAAATGTTTATAATAAATAAAACTACACTAGCACAAGGTATGTACCCAAAGAATAGAATAAAATTTAATTGGTAAAATTAATTTTTATTTTTTGGTTGTAGGACGGAAAACTTCAGTAACCGTTTTTGACTTATTGATCTACTGTTTCGGTCTCGCATTCGCGGCATTCCCTTTGGTCATTTTTATCACTCCGTTTTTTGTGGTTACTCATCCGTTGTACATGATAATTGGACAATTTTTAAGCACCAAAAGGACGCAACTGACGGAAATTTTGATTAGAATGTTTTGCGGATTTTACTACAGCACCATTTCTGTAATTAGTGCAGCTACATTTCTTTGTGCTTTACTAATAATAATTATTTGCGTAGACTGCATCGTTGGTGCAGCGAAGCAGAGTTATGATTCCTCTAAAAGAGCAGGTGTACTAGGTTTTCGTAACGCGCGTTTAATCCATCATCAGCTCAAAATTTTGATTCGTGTTGGAGCGGAAGAAATCGCATTTGTGTTTCTTCAGGTTCTCGTATTTTTTGGCGTGCTTATTGCTAGCAGTTGTGGCGTCTTTTTAGTGACGCTACAAGATCAACCTTTGGTCCAAATTTTGATTTCTGTTGTCATAGGAGTTGTGCTGTCAATTGCTTTTGGGCTGACGTTTTTCGCTTCTTTGCCATACGTATGTAGTGTGCAGTTCCACACATATTGGAAAGGACGTTTGCTTTCTAAACAGCAACGACTCCTGCTTAAAACGTGTTACACTCTGGACATGCCATTAGGACATGTGAAGTGTGTGAGGGCGTGCACTGGGCTGGCCATCGCGGATGCGATGCTCAATTGGACGGCAACTTTGGTGTTGGCAGGGAAGTGAATTGGATTGTTAATATGCGAAGTATTTTGTAATCGAGCCACACTCATTGGAGTAAGTTAGTTTTTAGTTGTTTTAATTGTTTTATACACACCTGCAGTCATTGGTTTCCAAATGCACTATACTGGTACGTAGTGGTATTAATGCATTCCTAAAAAAACCCAGTAGTTTCGGATTGTTTAAAAATAATTTATGTGGCCAAAATTTAAAACATACAAATCTGCCTAATATTCATGACAACGAAAAATTTACGTAGATGTGTTTTTTAAATATATTGTAAATTGAAGGAGGCAAACTGCTAGCCTATAAAACGTGATTATGAATTTGTTCCATATATTTTTTTAAAAATACATATGATCTTGGTTGTTATTTGAAATTGACATAAAGTTTAAAATAATTGATAAACTACGTAGTTAATTGTTTTGTATTTTATATTGAATTCATTTCTACTGTGTTTTGGTTGTGTTAATTACAATGTGATCAAAATATATAACCCTCATTGGTTAGGTATTTGCAAATTTTGTAAAAATAAAAGGTGAGTTTTGCTGATTTTTGAGGTGTTGTGATGCATTTTGAGTTTCCCAACGAGTGTAAAAAAGTTTGTTGAATCGGCTCATGTGTGTTGGTAAAAACAGCAATTTTTAATGCAATTTTTTATGGTGATCACCAATCACCATCCATTTACTGGAAGTAGATGTTATCTAAAAATCACTTAAAGCAAAAGAGAAAGTTATGATTGACTGTTTCTAGAGCAAATTCCTTTCGAAATTTTGCTTTAGAATAATATATGTTGAATACCTGGGACCAGCTAAAACGCACGCAAACGACAAAAAGTTGGAAACAAAGCTCTTGGTTTAAGTCCTTCTGTAATTATTAAAAAATGTAGTAGACTATTATGCGAAATATGGAGCTACGGCAAGTACTGCAAATAGTGAGTGATCAAAAAAAATCAAAGAAGTGTACATTACATATTAGCTTGACTGTTTAAGTGCAGTAACTTCACTTTAAATTAAGCGCAAAATTGTTGCATCTCAAAGTTTCTAGTATTTTGACAGTCAATGTTCGACCACTAAATTAGGTGGCCAACAAAGCCATTACCTTTAGTGTCCGGCCCTAAATTTACTGTCCTAAATTTTTTGGCTAAATTTACTGCCTTGGTCTATAGTCTGGCCATTAAATTTGACCAGGCTATCGACCACTATAGTGGCCCGAAAAACGACTTAATTTTTTAAAAAATATTTAAAGAAACGCTCCTGATAAATTAAAAAACCCACTGGATGGAAAACTTTGATTTGTTACTAGCTTTGATAATCTGATTTTTAGTTTTTCGTACTTTTTCACAATTTTCGTTACTTTAATTTTGAAATTAAATACTGCACCAGGCCACTAAATTTAGTGGCCAGGGCATTCCTGGGCACTAAATTTAGTGGCAAAAAATTAAAACACTAAATTTAGTGGCTGAACACTGACTGCTTGAGGTTTGGTAGATCTGATGGAATCATCGTTGTTCAGGCATAGAGGGCGGGGGCAACTAAAAGCTTTGTTGGCTCAAATTATGCTTGATGAGATATGTCGATTTGGGAAACACGATTCCACATTTTCAGGATTGGAAATAACAACACTTCAGGATTTGATGATTTACTCGTTTGGACTCGCTGTTACGAAGGTTTTTATGTAGGGGCATAAGTATGTGTGTTCGCTATCAGTCTCAATGATAAAAATGCATATCCCGAAATCTTGCTCTTGGGAACCAATGTAAAATCGTAATTTTATTTATCAATATGTAGATGGCCGTACACTAGTACAGTGTGAATGTTGAGTTTCGGTTCATAATGCTCAAAGCTCAGAAACAGTCGCTTCAGCGAATGACACCTCGCTGAAATGACCAAGTTTCCCGAAGACAGCTCTTTCCAGAGCCCAGTCTTCTTAGCTCGACAACCAGAATCAGAATGTCCCGATTTCTCACAAATCGGGATCCTTATATACTAGTAGACGAGGATCTCCCGTCTCCATTTACTTAACGTTACACTTTTAAAACTAGTAAAAAGTCAAATTCTCCATAATGACAACTTCATGGCTAGCGTGGGAAACAATAATTGTCACTTGGTGCATGATCCAGAGGGATTACGCAATGTGACTTATTACATCGAGTAAAAATATTCTCACACTTCAATAGTAC
>JAHZMW010002725.1:0-18220 GCA_027743745.1 Alloscopus bannaensis
GGCAGATGATGATTTTCCCATAAAAAATGAATTTCTTTTTGGTGGCATCGTCCCAAGTGTGAATCCCATTTTGCCAAGATTGTTTTTTATCCATTGACTATCTTGCATCATTGACCATCGGAACTTACAAAGATATACTACACTACATCTTATATGCCGCAGCTGTTGGTGAGCTATCCGTTTCCCATATGTGAGTATATGTATGTGTTTGTACAAGTATATAAAACAAAGTTATAAAAATCCCACTGCCAAACATTTTTTTCTGTGCTGAATAAACGCAAAACCTTCATTTAACAAGGAACTTTTCAAAAAGAGACGTCACACGACAAACATCAAGCATGACATTAATTTCTGAATTGCTAGTTTGCTAGAGCAGATTATAAGAGAGGACGTAACGTATGTGTGTGGGCAGTTTCATTTTTTTAGTTGGGATCCCACGTCAATTTCATACCGCACACTCTTTAATGTGTGGCAGAGCTACACTTTTTTATGAACGAAAACATTTATGTACATACATTTATTTTTGTGAAAAAGTAGGGCTCCTGCAAATTTTCGCACTTTAAGAGAGGGCTATACGCACGTTGTATATTGTTTCTTCTGGATTCATTTTTGGCTTACAAGCATTTAAAAAAAATATATACAGCCAAAGACAGGGTGAAAGGGTGCTTGCATTCATGATTAACAGTTGTGAGTGCGAGTGAATATTCATGCACCAGTTTCCCCTGGCGCTTTATTGTCCGTCTAATAAAAAATATATACAGCCAAAGACAGGGTGAAAGGGTGCTTGCATTCATGATTAACAGTTGTGAGTGCGAGTGAATATTCATGCACCAGTTTCCCCTGGCGCTTTATTGTCCGTCTACTTAAGGAAGACTTCTACTCTCTTGTTGCAAAGGGGTGCATTATGAGAGCTTTTGTACGTTGTTGTGCGTGTATTGTATATAGAGAGAAAGAAAACAAAGATTTCTTACGATTTCAGCTTCCGTACCCAAACGAAGCAAGGATTTTTACTTGCGGATGCAGCACATTTAGCACAATGTGCGTTAGGTAAACAATGGAAAGCGTGTACGAACATTGTGTAGCATTGTATAGGTATGTATTATCTTCACTTACTCTAGACACGAGTCCATTAGAAAGCACATTAATTTCTGCGTCGGTACATGCACTTCACTTTTTCCCTGGCCTGCACCCCCCACCGTAAATACCAATGACATATTATAGAGCATTGCTCATTCAGTGAAAACACTTTGGTATACCTACTCACACGATAGTTTATCAGAGGTAATGGACTACCAGTAGAAAAAAAATGATAAATTTAGACGTGTGTGTATGCATGGCTGAGTAGCCCATACTAATACAGTAAGAGTCAGCAACATCCCGTGATTTGCTGGTGCACAATGAAAGAGCAGAACAGGAAAATGAATGAGATTGAAAAGTGAAATTGGTTTTGTGTTATTGTGAGTGGCATAAACATGTGTACCTCCGCATCCACGTCCATTGTGTACACATGCCGTTGCACTTTAGCTCGGTTGATGGAACAAATGGAAAATGTGTATATTTTTATAAATTTTTGGTCAAATAGACAATGAGAGAAATGTGTGAGAACTTTGAGGAACGTGCGTGAGTTTTGGGTGAACTGTTGAGATTAAGAAAAGTAAAGGAACTGAAGAAGATGATGTTTATTTTTATGAAAGCATGCAAAAATCTTTGAATGGGAAGAGCATAAGTTGTGGACGTAGTTAACTATATAGCGTACATGATCAAGAGATAATCGAAGGCATCAAACATACGTGAGACTTGCTCCAATCCAATCTCATTTTAATTTGCCCTTTTAAACACGCGTTTAGTGGAAAATTGGCACTTTCGTACCTGTGATTTTATATAAGTTTGCGTAGCCAGTAAAAATATATAGCGTAGTGTAATGCTCTGCTGGCTGTATTTACCGACGGCTAATTAGTATTCTACATAGCTAATTAGTAAAAGAGAAGACTTCGACTTTTCCCTATTGTTAGTTTATCAGCAGACAATCACCATTTGTTTATACACACACTTAGATTCTAGATTCTCCACAAAAAAAGTTGGCTTGTCACGTTGAATTACTCTGAAGCTCAAATGCGACAACGTGCTAAACAACGACACTCCGTGAAATGTATCTCATTCACTAGGTTTCTCTGTTACTAAATAAAACATTCTTCAACAAAATCTTTGTGTCATCATCACTGTAGCCTACTTAGGTTGTTAATAAGGAGGTAAAAAGATTGTGTGATTGTGGTCCATTGTAGTGGCGTTTCAGTTTCAGGAATCATTGTTCTAAAGTAGGTATCCTACGAAAGCGACACCATGGCTTCTACACAATCATCTTCGACTCTATTCTGTCTCTGCCACGGTTCGCTGGGTAAAAAAAGAGCTTGCAGAATTCCCTGTGTAGGAGAACGCCTGCGCTGAGCTTTGTCTCTTGACTCTGCTTTCGTCTGTGGTTTAAATAAAGCGTTTTAAGTTGTGCGCTTCGATGCTACAAACGGGAATTGCCCACTCTTACATTCACCTTCTCCGCGCTCCAAATTTTTCTTGCATGGATTTTCCGCGACGGTACGTGCATCGTTGGTGGTTGGTTTTCATAAAAATTCTGCACCAATTAATAACATCGTGAACCACATTACGTCGCTCTAGAGGTGATGCAGACGATGTCTGTCTTGATGTATCTGGGTTTTTGGATTACTCATTATTCCTATCTAATTCTTTGTGCTCAACTCTTCCTTACACGAGCACATTACACATAATAGGAATTAAACAAAAAATGGAAGGGATAAATAAAAGTATTATGGCTTGATGATAAAAATAGCAGAGCTGTATCAATGGTCTTTTTAGTGCCTTGCGAGTAACAGAATGGTTAGCATCAGCGTGAATATATTATACAGCTTAGGGCCAAATGAAAATATTCCATTTTGTGGAAATAATTGAACAGATACATATTCACACCATTCTCAAGTTCGCAAACCGTGGGAGTCAAAGAAAACTGACTTTATAGTGTGTAGAAAAAAATATTTGGCAGAACACATTTGTTGTTAAAAATGTCAGTGTTTTTTTGGTGCATCCTTCCTTTCAGGATTTCATCGTTAAAAATGATTACGTATTCTTATTATGCCTACATATAAAATATTTTTTGAGACAATGGTGAGTGGCACTCTATGCAGGATAAGGTCTTCTCACTGAAAACCTTTTTTTTAAATTGATGTTTGTTGATGCTTTTTGGGGTGCAATATAATATTAGTTTTATTATGATGCTCCGCGCAATTTTATCATCGAATCCTCATTTGGTTTTACAACGAAGATGCAAACAAGTAAAATTCAACTTAGAGTTCTACTGGCCTTGTCTAGTTTTAAATTGGAGATGTAGCCCATTGGTACATATCACTTTACGTGTGTGTGCTCATGCAAGCCGATAATTTTCATCATCTCTCCTTGTCTCGCTCTCCGGCTCAACTAAATTGTGTAACTCATTTCCTGAAAAAATCCCATAGCTTACATTTAGGAATGCAAGCGTGTCGAGCGTGAATATATGACCGAAGAAAAAATCCGGCCTTGACGTTCACAGTAAAAATTACGTTATTCATAACACGATAGAGCAAGAACCAAGTATTTCTGGCTTTTAAAAACCTAAAGGATGAAACCAGGTTTGGATTGAGATGATGAGTTGATAATAACACGATAAAGTATGAAGAAACAATAAAATCAACAGAAGTTAACGAACAAGTTGTACGTTAAAACAGCACGAAAAATACGTGCTTCGTGATGCGTTTTGGGTAAGCCATTGGTCACGACGACAGGTACAGAGAGGAATCCTCTTTCTTGGCTTGAGTCCCATCTCTAACTCCGTGAGAAGGTCTTGACTACAGGCTTGTGCCATTTTGAATCATTCTTTGAAAAGATTTTCAAACAATAATAATGTCTGCATAATGTTCAAAGTGAGCAACGTGTTTTTTTACCTAGAAAATTCCTCAAATCGTTCTCATCTCAGATGCACCGACAATGATTTCAAAACATAATTATTTGAAATTACGGAAAACTCGAGTTGTTTTTGAAAAAACGGAGATTTGTTAGATTGAGAAACACAACATTTTCGTGTTCTCTCTCGTGGTGTCTAATCTCAAAGAGAGCTGTGAAAAGCTATTTTATTACGCTGAGGAAAACAGTCCTCTCCCAAAAAAGCTTGATTTAGGCAATTTCGTATCCTTAAGAGTAATGAGATGCAAATTAAAATGAATTTGATGAGCTGAAGACGCACTTCGCTGGTGGCACACCACACTTTGTGACTTTATATGGGCGATTCATGATGAAATGAAGTTTCTGAATTTGCAAGGCTACAGATAAAGTTAGAAAGCATGATTGCAGAAATGCTGATGATGGTCACGAATGAAATATGGGTGAAACTATGACTTTCCTTGAATGGACCTACTAACTTGTAACCTTTGTGTTGTATGACTGTTTTTGCTTTGACATCCTAAAAAACTATGAACTCATTGTGTAAAAACACATGTTGTCCACTGCTCTCACTGCATGAAATGATGATAGCAATGTCAACTTGAAGATTACGATGAAACTCCACGTACTACTTCCGAAAGGGAAATTGTGTTTGCATATTAAATGAAAAACCCCAAGGTCAACATTACATTACATTTACATCAACGTTTAGATTCGCAGTAGACAAACATACCTACACAGTCCCGCATACTTAAGTGGGCCACTTGGCATCAACCACACATGTCTGCGCGCATTCATAAAATATCTGCAGTTAAACCGGTTCAAAACGCAAGACCAGAAATCACTTCTGGCGATCGTATCGTTTGTCATCGATGTGTTTCGCTTTCTTTCTCGAATCTGCATGTTTTCGTAGCTTTATGACCGGCGGCAGGGATTTGTAAATCAGCAAGACTTTGGCATCAAGCCATCATCAATAGATTCATGTACCTACAAATTTTAAACCTAACAAATTTTTTAAACCTAAGAAGGTATTCAAATCTGTGTACACTAGTTAACTATGTTTTTATTTCTTTTTAGCGAAAACATCGTGCAGCGATGACACTAGTTGCTCCAATGAACTAATGTGTGTTGGAGGGGCTTGTGCTGATCCTTGCAAGGTTTTGCCGGATGTCTGCCGGGATCTGAAAAATGGATCTTGTGTGGCAAGGAATCATAGGCCGATTTGCTCATGCCCGCTTGGACAATCTGTGAATGCTGACAAAGAATGTGTTTCAACTCCAATTGAAGGTACTGATGCAAACTCACCTATTTTCGAAAGTGTGAATCTCCTTAAAAGTTATTAGCAAGCACACTTTTCACCCATCATCAAGTTCATTTCATCCCTTTCAAAAGAAATAGGTCAGCATAGTTAGACCGATCAGTAGATCGTATGATTCGTATGAATTGCGTAATCTTTGTGAAGATAGACATGGGAATAATACAGCAAATGGGACGAAGTTCAGATTGTTGTAAACCTTTCGGGAATTAGTAATCCATGAATAATGCAGATATGCGTTTTGGATGAGTGTCATTATTATGATGCATGTGTAATTTTTTATTCGTGTTTTGTGGATCCGAAAAGGATTAAAGTATCCGAAACAAATGAAATTACTGCAGTTATTAGACGCAGTTCATATCAGGTAGGGTATAGATCATATCTTGCAAACGCCGAGTACTGTACTAACACTAACCATATATATCCGAGCTCCTTGAACTGATTTCGAATTTATAGTATGTATTTCACTGGTTCATATAATATTTTGTCTGAAAGTCTTCCACAAAAGAGGCATAATATGTTTATGCACATAATTATCCATCTATTTCCACCTCATTGGCAACAATGCAACGACCTACGGCTGGGTGAGTATGCACTATGCAGTATGGGAATGCAGAGTATTACATTGTGCAACTCTGCACCATCATCATCATCAAATCGCAGGAGGCCTTTATGTAATGTGTATTTTAGGAATCTCTAGCCACAGTCCAAATAAGAGATTCATTTTTTCAATTTTAGCCGATTGAAAGTGAAGCTCACAATACAAAAGTCGTGCCCAATTTGACAACACAATTAAGCAAAATGTCAGTTCAACTAACACGATTATTTTCTTCACGCGCATTATCCGATTTTCAAAGGAATTCAAAGGACTTTTTATAATGTAATAATATTCTTTGAAAAAATCTGGCAACTCTACAGCGTGTCGTACTGAAGAGAGTATAGACGTTCAATGAACTCATTTTCAAATATTAACAGCTCATCCAAAATAATGACTGCTCATATTCAACAAAACATATAAAGGCCTGTGATTGCCTCATCGTACGTCGTAAAACACGGCATGTAATAAGGGACGATTCCACTGTCACTATCCAACCATTAGTACTGATAGACTGACAATGGATAAGTTCTCAACTCGTGATCGTCTCTTATAAGAGACTCCATGGTGTGTGCATTAAATGATTTAAAGTTAAGCCTTGGACGATTGCAATAATACACCAGTTAATTTTAGGATCATCTTTGATTGCTCAAAAATCAAACTGAAATGTAGTTCACACCATTTACTTTGATTCTTAATGCTTACAGCAACTCACTGCGAAATGGAAGGGCTCACGTACAAAATTGGCGACAAGTTTTACAAGGAATCCTGCGGAAAATTCTGCGAATGCGAGGCATCCGGAACCCTCAACTGTCGCGAGGTGGAAGGCCACCCAAACTGCAAGACTGGCACCATCCCCCTCTCAAAACTTGGAGGGGAAATGACTCACGCCTGTCGGCTCCTCGTCGGTCACGGTAAAGACTTTGACGGTTGTTGTGTCCCCGAAGCGTGCGCAAACGCAACAATCCCCAAGGATGACTTGGACCTGCAAAACAGCGAGGAAGTGTCTAAAGGAGGGAGAGAATTTAAAATCGCCGACTCACCCAACAAACTCGGTGACCAAACCGAGGCCGAAGGAAAAGGAAGCGTAACCACAAACAAAGGTGAACAAAGTGTGCAATCTGAAAAACGTCACGATGCAACACACGCCTCCGCCGAGGAGCCTGTATCGTCATCCACGTCAACCTCCGAAGAATCTGCGGAGAGTTCGATGCAGATGATGATGCAAGTCATGATTCTCCAAAGAACGGATCACTCCGCCATGATTGACTTGCCAGCGAGCAGTAAAGAGGCCATTCTGTCGATAGCTCTTACCAGCGAATTGATGAAAGATCCTTCAAACAAGGAGGTTTGGAAGGAGCACAAGATCCCTCCTGGTCTTCCTCAAATTACGTTATCTGACTTAAATCCGAATACTTCGTACACCCTCAAATACTCCGTTAGAGGCAAGGATTCGCCAGCCGTTCAGTTCATCACTAATGGTAAGCTATCATTATATCACAGACCCGTTCTCTTTTGCAACCATAAGGAGCTGTGAAAATTGACCACAATTTTAAAAATCAGCGCAATGATAAGCGTATGCAATGCGCCCACAACGTCACGCCGCCACATGCACACTTACCGTTACATTTTTTTCTGTAGACAGACACAAACCACAATAAAAAATAGGGGAGCGGATAAAAAAATGAGAAGTGATACATAAATATTTTCGGTGTGCCTTCATAACGAAACCTCAACTCACGCAACCTCTATTTTTGCTTCGATTTGATAACCATCAACGATCACGATTTTTATCAGGGAGGAACTACCTATCAAGTTTCAACATCATCATTAGTAGCAATTCATTATCAGCCTTGTGCCTAAACTCTCCTGCGTTTACGCATTGCATATTAGTAATATAGCGAGAGAGAGAGGTGTGCATGTGAGAAGCTCAATCAACCGTAACTCCGTGTCACGATTGAGCACTGACAATGAAATGGGAGCTCTCTTACACTCCAAAATTGCCGAAGAATGAATGAAAAAAGAAAGTACCGTTCTTGACGGCTTGCCCTTTAGACATCGTCAGGAAAATATACTTTGATGGTTTAATCTTCGAGTAGGGATTACAGATAGTCGTAATGTGGACCTCATTTGGCTGACGTTTTGAAATATTAAGAGCTCCAAGCAGACAGGAAAGTCTGTTGGCTAAAATAGAAGACACCTGTGTGTAGCTTTTGGTACAGCACAATTAAGCTCACAATCTAAACTTAGTTGTTGTAAAGGTGAGCGAAAAGAAAGTGTTGGAAGTTAGAATTTGAATACAAGGATAATAGGTTTAAGGTTTATGATGAAAACCGGAGACTACACGCTTATGTGGTGAACGGAAGTTATTAGCAGACCGCATAAATGTGTCCTTTTTATGTACATGTACTTATGACGTGTATGGTAAGAAGATAAAAATTACGCCATACCATACTGCGTAAGCAGGATCCTAATTTCAAGATCATTTGGTGGCCACTAGTCACATCTGCGCTCGTGCACTGATGTTTGATTAGCTTAAAAATGCAAATGACAAATTGCTTTATAACGAGTTTGTTCATTGATTAAATAATATTGTCACTTGTAAGTGTATTTAAGCTTGAGTTTTTCCTTGATCCATTTTTGTACCGAAGCTCGTGCGGCAGCATACTCTTCTGAGTTTGGACAATTGTTTTGACATTCAATTGTTCTACTTTGCTCATTATGAATGAAACGGCGATTTTCTACAACGCAATCATTGTCATGATCAGTGCACTAATTGCGTTGTTGTGATTTCACGTAGAAGTGGGTGTTTCGCCGCCTTCAACTTCAAGCAGCAGAGGCGGTGTAGGAACGGCGACAGGGAGATCAATGAATATCGAAGAGGTAACGCCAACAGGCTCTGGCGTAATTGCTGACTCAACTGAAGCAACGTCAGAGATGAAATTGGCCATGAGCTCGGATGAGAAAGCCGACAATGACAACAAAGATGAGCACGCGCACGAGAACACCTCAGGCTCCTCTGAAATGGAATCATCCCTTGAAACAGAGAGTGGAAGTGGTGAGGTGGATACCACTGCCCTTGCATCATCTCCATCGCCGTCGTCATCAACGAAGGAATGCGTCCACAATGGCACGTCCTACGAACTGGGTCATATTTTGCTCAATGGCTGCGATGAAAAATGCACTTGCATGGAGTCCGGCGAGATGAAGTGTGTGGAACGGTGCAGTCTGCCGATGTTCAAAAAGGGGGCATTTGCTCACGGTAAATGCAACTAACACATTTTTTCTTACACTGTTAGAGATTTCTGAAGTTTCCGTTTCCAAGTCATAATCCATGTCAAATATGATTACAGACAAAATGTGCTTTGAGGAGCCGTCCGGAGTGGATGAATGCTGCGTGATTATTGCGTGTGCCAGAGGGAAGCCTGGAGAAGCTGAGTCGAGAGGTAAAAATGATGAACGCACCAATAATTTTTAAATGTTTTATGTTACAACAGTAAAGTTTGATACGTAACATAACTAAGATCCAAACCTGTCCCGCGTTTTCGTAACGCAATACTTAAAAGCTGTATCTGTAGAGAATTAACTCTGAATTTAATGTTTCAACTTAATACGTTGCTTGCTTGTCATATGAATACAAATACAAGTATGGGAGGCAAGATGCATTGAAGGCAGCGTCACTCGAGTAAATGCATATTCCATGAATGAACGCATAAAATGCTAATTTTGAGAAATTGAGCTTATTAAATTCAATTGGAGAGAAGAGAATAAACTGTCAGGGAAGAATTAAGAGCATGACTAATATATGATGCTCAGATTATATGCATAAAAATGTGGGGTTTGATGAGCATCCTTGAACTCTTTTTATTAAAAAAGCCGGCCAGTCTGGACAATAGAAAAGTTAAGAGATTCGAAAGGATTTATTTGAGAATAGACCTATAGCAAAACATTACGATGGATTTTGCTTTGTTTTAGCTCCACTCTTATTCACCTACCTCCCCTACATTTTTACTCGATTATATTTTATGAAATGGTAGAAAATGGACAAGAGTCTTCGTCTTCTTGGCGTAACCCCTCTTTTTGCTAACATTGCAGAACTAATCCCGATCCACTCTGAGCCTTGTGATTCCGTGAAATGTGGAAAAAATGCTCGCTGCCTCGGGCCATCTGGAATGCTTGGGGACGATGAAAACCAAACTAATCAGACCCTTTGCTTGTGTAACGAAGGTTTTGTGGGAGATCCCTACGATGATGTGCTTGGGTGTCAAACAAGTAAGACTAATATATTCTTATATAACAATAAACCTCTTCTTGTATTCCTCACACAACTTTTGCAGCAGTTTAAAGCGAAATGTAAGACTGGCCATTAGAAAGCGGGGTATGGTATGCTAAATTGCATAATGAACCATTTTTCAAGGTGTACCACCATCACCCTCTGCGCCAGCGGAAAACCCTAGCCCTTCTGCAGCGGCTGCCGCCGTGGTACCTTCGGAAACCCCCAGTTCAACCCCCAAACCTGACGGATGCAAGTTTCACAACAACACGTACGGATTTGGGGAAGAATTCTTTGACGACTGCAAGTTCAAGTGTAGATGTGAAAACTCTGGAGAATTCACTTGTGTTGTAAGAATACATCAATTACATATTTGCTAATAGATACACATATTCCCGCAGACGGTACACGGTTATACATTTTTCATTTCAGCCACGATGCAATTTTCGTCGAGATGAAGAGAAGGGGGTAACTCCAGGCTGTGAGATTTTGGTAGATCCTACCGATAGCTGTTGCGAAATGCTCGTATGTCATGGGACCACTCTCGAATCTGGAACACGCAGAGACGACCCAACGATACCTGTTGGTGGCTGCGTGTACAAGAACCAAACGTACGCAAAGGATGAGAAATTCTTTGATGGATGCGAGTCACAGTGCATGTGCTTCAGCAACGGGGACGTAACTTGCCAGCCAAGGTGCCCCCCAGCAGGCCCGCACGGAACGGACAACTGTGTGACTTTAGAAGACCCTGCCGACAAGTGCTGCACGGTGACCATTTGTGGGAACCAAACCCTCTACGACGAAGTGATGAAAGCCGAAGCGGCCAAAAAATTGTCAACGAGCACTACAGCGGAACCCTCCACAACGGTGGATCCCACCGCTGTACAGCCCGCAACAGGAGACCAAAGATCACTCACGAGTTCCGAAGAATTAGATGGGGCAACATCCTCCTCCCAAGAGGGCTTGTCACATGCAACCTCCGCTGAGATCGGCTTGTCTCATGAACTCAACCTCAAAATATCGATGGTCGTTCCCCTCAACGACTCTGCAATGATGGTTTCGGTCCGAGTTGGAGAAAATCAGTTGTCAACCCTACTTCGCGACGTGTTGACCGTCAAATACAGTACGGAGTTGCATTCATGGAAGGAACAAACGTTTAGCATTAAAGACCTGTTTACCGAAGGCTCCGATGAGCTTCACACGGTTGTGACAGGTTTAGCCGCAGGTCAGCAATACTACTTCAAAGGTGCTATCAACGGCTTCGAAAGCAATGCCGCATCAGGCATCACAAAACTGCAGAGCGGAGAAACAGGCGCCAGCTTGGAAGGCCACAGCGGCAGTATGGAACACTTGATGATGACGGGAAGCGACGAGGAGGACGAAGGGAAAATGGAGAGTGGCTCCGCGTCAATGGAAGGCGTCCCATGCAAACACAAAGGGAAGATGTACGAGCCAGGCCAAGAGTTCTACGATGAGTGCGAGGCATACTGCCTTTGCGATTCAAAGGGGAACGTGACATGCGTGGAAATCGACTGTCCGAAGGACGGTCGCGAGCTAATTGATGAGTCATGCGTGAAGTGGGAAGCAGATGAGGCGAACTTTAGGAAAGAGGCCCCCTACTGCTGTCCTGACATGGTTTGTGTGCAACACTCTCACTGTGAGCTGGAGGGTGGGTACATTCTCCAGAATTTTGAGGAACTCCCTCATAAATTTACTGGATGCGACAAGTCTTGCCAATGGTGAGAGAGCATTTAGCATTCACAAATCTGCATGCATATATTTTATACAAATAATGTATGAGCCCGTTAACCAATGCATCATTTACTTTTGAACAGCCTTTATGGAAACCTAACCTGTCATCCAGGAAACAACTGTCCACCTGTTTCTCCTCACCCACCTGCCAGTCTAGCCTGTCCTCCAGAGATGGCTAGGCAAGTGCCTATGATCGAGAACGAGTGCTGTTACCAATGGGCTTGTCTCACGAACCATACAGGAGGTAAGTTGAGCAAAGCTGTGAGAAGTCACTTGAGGCGATTTCAAGCGAAATCCGGTTCACATCTTCGCACAAATCGTCTTCACTCATATAATCTTTCTCAAAGCCTTAATAATCTTATTCAGCCTGCAACAAACCTGCACATGTCTGCCTATCCATAAGTGCAGGCGCGCGGAGGCATGTATAATGCGCATTAATATTCTTTTGCTTGTGGGGGTCTCTTCTTATGATGATGAGATAGCCACGATTTGATGGTCTTGGTCATCATCGGAAAGTGAAAGTGATATTTCAGCTTTAGCAGACAGCAATAAAATGGTTATGCGAGACAGCCTTTGGGATCGGGAATATAAAAACATGTCTGCCTTTGCATTACACGCATGTCGTATCATTTTACGGCTTTATATGGTCTTGTGCAATGCATACATGTCAAGAACACGATGATAATGTATGCAAATTCTTATCTTGCTTATCCAGTTTGTAATTTATGCATGTTTATGACATCGCATCGGGGCTTTTGTGACTGTGAAAGTTTTTGTCAATTTCTCTCTCTCTCTTTGTCTAAATGCCTCCCTCTGAATGGGCGTGTAGAGCAAGCCGATAAATGTTACCTTGTGCAAAAACCACAATGTTGTATTGTCCTTTGTTTGTAGATGGAATTAAGTCCGTAGATGGGTTGATCAATCCCAATAACATAAACAGACAAACGACATCCGCCCCAAAGACACAAACACATAAAGACCCCGAACATACAGTGAATTTGACGCAAGCCAAAGACCCACAACTTACTCTAGTCCATGATCAGCGCCCTCATCATCATCACCATCATCAACATCCCCTCCATCCAGGTGAGGGGGATGAGAGTGATGATGAGAATGACACAGACCCCATTGACTATGATCAGTATGTGCCACCCTCGAGTGGCAACAGACCCTCCATTGTCGGCCTTGACAAACTGAACCCTATGGATCTCCAAGAGATTTTACATCACTTGGCAAATCTCGGAGGGGATCGACCTGTTGAGCACCAACCATCCCTTGTCCCGGGTGCGTACACGCATGTTCAGACTCCACAGCAGGTGGCCGAATTGGAACGCGAGGCCGGAGGCAGATTTATTGGAAGGGCTGAGGATGGAAGTTACATTGTAGCGGTTCCTCAACCCCAGCAATCCACTCCCCAGCATGTGCATGACCCCAATATTTACCCTCAGGTTGGAAGGGGGCCGGGACTTAGACAAAGACCTGGAGTCCCCCCGCGTCCTCCTCATGCACGCCCGAATGCACCTTCGGCACCTGTGGGCTTTCCAGGTTGGTGTCCCTCTGTACCATAAGAGTGAAAAACTTGCCTATATGCACATTTCAAATCCGACTTTTATACATAAAAGTCTCACGAATTCCAATAATGATCTACATTACATTTCCATAATTAATATGGAACATATACATGCAATCACAGCACACACACACAAAGATCCCTTCACCACACAAGTACGCCTTAAATACACTAAAATATGCTTTTTGGAGATGTAAACTTCGTATTGTATTTGTATGTTGTATTTAGATTAGTATGTGTGTAACGTGTTGCGTAATGTCTTGCTTCGGGGAGTTTACGTAGAGATCTACATATATCGCAGTATTCGCATTTTTGATACCAACAAAAAAGTACATCAAATCTTCTTCAGGGTTCTTGTGCGAAGTTGCTTTAATTGTTTCTGTGTTTGGTGACTTTTGAGAAATATTTGTAGAAATTCTTGAGCCAAGCCAGCCAAAAATATAGTTTTTTTGTATGGGAGTAATGCAAGATAAGACAAGACGCTGGTGAACCTCTGTAAATGTACAAAACAGTTACATGTATTAGCCGACAGATTCCCAGTGGAACATGAGTGGAACAGTCTATAGCTAAGCATACGATTATCGTTGAGAGGAAAAATCACAGATAGACATTTTGCATGTTAACCTACGATTTTTTCAAATAAAACATTTCTTACGGCAAATGAGGTTAATGATGAATGAGTAAATATCGGGAGAAAAAAGTTAATGTTTTATATTTAACGGTTTTTTGCAACTGCTCGTTATATAGGTCATTATCCACCCCCTCCATTTGGTCTTCATCCCCATCCCTCACAACAAGGAAATGATGGTAATAAAATGGAACAAACTATAGACATTTTTTAAAAATTTGAGGCTTCTGAAGTTTCAATGTGAACACACGCTTCATTTTCCATGTTTCAGCTACCAAAGTGTCCAACATTATCATTCAACCAATTAATGAATCCACCCTTCAGATTGACTTCACAGTGTCTCCGGTAATCACACTTTTATGCATACAAAACGTTTGATTACTTTGCTTGGTTCATTTCTTCAATAAAATGAATTGATTCAGGTGCTTGTCGGACTGCACGGTCATGTTGAAGTGCTTTACACTAAAGAGTTTGGGTAAGCATGATTTACTGATTCATGAAATGAAGGGTGATGTAATGAAAGGGTTATATGAGAAATTAAAATGAGCAACGTGTAATGTTTCAGTCGAAAACCCAATCCAGCCCAGTGGGAGAGCAAGGTATTTCAACAGGCAGAGGATCTTATCGACAACACACACCTTCAGCTTTTCCTTATGAATTTGGAGCCAGACACCGACTACCACATGCAGATCAAGGTGGTCGTGATGGCACAATTCCAGCCAACTAGTGACATCCTTCTTGTCAGAACGCCCCTTCCATGTTAGTAGATAAATATCATACAGGTAGTTTCCAATAGTCCTTGGCATAAACTAACTAGCATGACATTTTATGTTTAGCCGTTCCAGCAACCACTCTTCCCCCTGAAATTCTTGTGGATCCCGAAATTAAATTGGCAGCCGCTGGAAGTCGATCCGTGAAGCTCCATTGGAACCGTCTGGCCGAATATGAAAACTTAATCGATGGAGTACAAATTGCATACAAAACGAGTGACGAAAAGGTACCTGCCCTGTAAATTAGTTTGTCACGAGCTTCGTGTGTGGCTTATAGAGATATCCTAAAATGCGAAACCGTAAATTACAGGTGTACTCAACCACCCCACTAATTCATCGCTCAGTCACGGAGTTCGAGCTGACAAACTTGAAACCAGACAAAGACTACGAAGTCAACTTGCTCTTCATCCCATTCCACACTGACCAGAAGACTGTCCTAAAGTCGGAGAAACCCATCTTCATAAAAACAGACAGGGAGGAGGATGAGTACTCCTTTGAAATGGCTCTGAGCACGGGAAAACTGACGGAAAATTCAATCGAGCTTAAAGTTGAAGGCGTCCCTCCACCAGAGGATAAATATGTTAAATTTTATCAAGCCTTTTATTCAAGTGATCTAGAAAAGGAGCAGTCGACTTTCTTCAAGGTCCTCAAAAGTGATAGCAGTAAGAAAACGATGCTCACAGGACTGAGACCCGGAACAAAGTACGGCACATAGTATCAAGCTCATTTTCATGCTATTATTCACATCATTGTGAAGCGACCTTCAATGTTTTATTGAATTGATCATAATGATAATGTGCTTGGCTAAAATTTCAGATACACAGTGTGGCTTGAGGCGTTCATGTCGAATGGGAAACCGAAACGATCTAATGTAATTGAAGTTATGACGAAAGCTGGGCAATTACCATCGCCTGAAAAGTCTGAACAAGGTAAAGTCACCCACGCTTGATAATGTTATGTATTTGTTAATTACTCACACTCTTATTGTTAGTGTTGTAGTTAGATAGTTTTAATCTGGTTGCTTGATATTACTATATACAAAAGATGTTTCTGTGCTTGTAGAAACTCTTCGAGAGTCAAAACCAGAACTACCACAGACGTCTTCATACTACGGGGCATTAGTTGCACTGGCTATTGTCGCAGCCATGTCCATCTTAGGAATAATCGCTCTTCTAATGATCCTCATTAAAAAACAAAACCAAGCCAAAGCTCCCATAAATTCTGACAGAAAGTCAGAATCTTCATATGATAATCCTAGCTTTAAGGTACGTACTGGTGAGTTGAATCTTTGAAATAAAAACAAAACCAAGCCAAAGCTCCCATAAATTCTGACAGAAAGTCAGAATCTTCATATGATAATCCTAGCTTTAAGGTACGTACTGGTGAGTTGAATTTTTGAAATTCTCATGAATCGACTCCAACACAATACTTACGAAAATTCAGCATTTGAAGATTGAGGTCGTTAAATTATAAATGCTTTGTTTAAAATGCTTTCAGAGTTATGACGTCGAGTCTAATGGTCACATCAAGCCAGGAGAGCTGTAAAAATTATTTATATACTTATATCATCGCAAAACCAACAAAGACTTTTCCCCATACATACCGAAAATACCATGATGGATCAAGTATCAGAAGACCAAGTGCATCAGCTAAGTATTACCACTTAAAAGCTAAGCGTCCTGTCAAGTGATGAAAAAGTCTGTCTGATAAAAAATATTACATGTTGTGTGTAAATGTGATGCTTGCAATATTGTCCAAGAATGAATTGTATCGTAGTTCTGTTAATCGTTGCGTGATTGTTCCGTAATTATATTATCTGCTGAGAATCTCATTTAGTCTGTAGTTTTAATGTATGAGTGGAGGCTTGATTGATGGAAGTGTGCTGGAAAAAAATTTGTCGTTTCGCCAATTTTATATAATGTGTGTGTTAGCATTTCAACGTAGGTTATGAATAGATTCAACCAGTGTATGAACAAGTGGAACACATTACATGCAACGAGTGGTGTAAAATGAGTTGTCGATTAATTTTACAAACTGACTTACTTATTATGCTTGTTCAGTCAATTAAATAAGCTATAAAAATTATTATGAACTAATACTTTCTGATTTAGAAAAAAATTATTTATATAAACTTTGACAGTTACAAAATCACAAATACTTTTAGGTTTTGCATGCACCTCCTCTCACTTCCCGTATTAGTGATGATAACAAATACGTGCACAACAAGTCGCTGTGGGTAGACACATCTCAATATTGACGTATACGATAGATAATATCAAGTACATTTATAAGACACTAGAAGGAGATTCTACAATATATAGCACCGGAAGTATGATCTAGGAATAATAGATACGTGAACAGTTTAGTTTGCATATAATGCGGTTTGCGTACTCACAAGGAGTACTTGAGTACAACCCTTACAACACACTTCCGACACTTTGCTACACAATCTCAAACCCTTCTTCAACGCCATCGTTCCAAGCCATTCCTGTTTCAATGCGCATTGCCTCTTCTATTTTACTTACGAGCCACTGTGAAACATAAGAAAAGCTATGCTGTTACAAGAGATCTCATTAATTAATTACGACATTTTATAAACTAATAGGATGAGGCTGCATGAAAAGGGTAAATTAGATAGGTGATAACTTCGGAAAAATAACAAAATAATATTACCGTTGCTACTTCCGCACTGTAGATTGGCACCAGTAATTGTTTAGATTTTGACACTTTGAATAGCACAATCTTTTTCACTAATTCCTGCCGAAGGGTGAACAACAATCCACGCTCTATAATTTCTGGAGGACATGCGAAATCCTCCCATATATGATTCCATTCGGTCTAAAATAAAAAGAAGCAACTGAGGACAGGGTCAAAGCACAAAACATAACTGTAACAAGCGTTAGTCCTTACCGTCCAGGTACCAAACAGTTCATCTCGCTTCAAATATAAAACGCGTCTATTCGTCACTAGCAGTACGTATATTCCATGTGGGTTAATGAGGGCATGCGCAACGTAATTGTCCGTATTGTGGTACTTTCCTTTTTCCAATTCCTGTAGTTTATTCAGTTAACTTTAACATTGCAAATGACACGAGTGGCGGTGCATAATATTGCAGTGGTTTTGTGCAGCTAGCAAACTACGCTTATATTAAGCAATTTTAAAGCGCTACAAATGAGAGAGCTCACAAATTGGAGCTGATAAATCATCTTTTTGAACACAAACAACATTTCACTTGGAAGAAGCATCAGAGATGTGATACATTGAAGTTCTCAGCTCAAGTTTAACCTCGTCAAACACGGGAGAAATATCATGACTTACATTCAGTAATTGCACACC
>JAHZMW010002726.1:0-17343 GCA_027743745.1 Alloscopus bannaensis
CATCAGTACCTCCACAACCACGTCTTTGTTCTGAGCACTTATAGATAAGTGATTCCGTGACAAGATATTGGAATTTTACCCCTTACCAACAAGGGATGAAACACTAAAGGGTTAAGTTGATTAGATTTAATTGCGAGAATTCATTTGCAAGAGTGTGTATTTACACTTAGTTTTTTGCGCATGAAGTCGTTATTGTCATTTTCCTGATTTCAAATTGAACCAATCCTTCAGCTGCTAAAATCTTCCAACTGGATGTTATACTTATATAAGGGTAAGACGTTTTCAAATTGCAATTGCAATGGACTGATCAATTTTTGCGAATGCGGCAATAATATCGAATGATAAATGGATTTACTGTTTGGTTTAGGTTTACTGTAAGCAAGCAAAAAGGAGTGGGAGGAACTGCTGAGAAAAATACGAAATGTTCAAAGTCTTACTAGATCCCTCAGATTTTCAGAAGAAATCATTCTCTAGGAATATGCAAGGGTTTCCAGGCTTTGTAAGATTGCTTCATACATCCACAACAGCCTGTGTCGCAGAGGCGAATAAGAGTGGGAAAGAAGTTCAGCCAGCAAGTCAAGGAGGTCGGAGTTCTTCTGTTCCTCCCCCGAACCCTGCCAGGCTGCCAGGTATGCATCTTTCCAAGGATATTGTATTTTAAAAACATGCGACGCCTTTGGTAAGGGTATCGGTGATGGACCAACGGTGAATGGGGGTTTATAAAAGGGATTGAAGCAGAAACTTCAAATATCAGTACTCATGATTGTACAATTTCTCTAGATGGTCCACCCGGAGTTCCTACCGCTTTGGACAAAAAGTTTCTGGTGTGGTCAGGATACTTTAAGTCTGAAGATCAAATCCCCAAAACTCTTGAGTAACAATCCAGTTTTGTCTCACACAATCTTTCGTTGTTACCTTTGTTTCGTGATATTGATTACATCGGGTGTCTTGCTGAATTTTTAGGGGAAATATCATTCATAGAGCAAGAAGCTGGGGACGAATTCGAATCAACATTGGATTCTTAATCTTTGCAGCTGCCCTTGGCGGGGCAATGGCTTACTCCGGGAAAAGAGCTGCAGCACGTGGAGAATCTATGGAACAGGAGAATTTAGATTGGCACAGACAAATCAAGGATGACTACAAAGGAACGAGTAATAAATAGATTTGAAGTAAACTGAAAACGTAGCCCAGATACCGTCATGCGCCAAATAGTTCGTATATTCTAATTCTATGTATGTAAGTATTTAATGATATTGCGAGAGTTTTAATCATTATTAATAGAAATTATGAGAATAATGATATACCTTTAAAACGAAGAAACTGTGATATCACATTCTTGAAGTAATTGGACTTGCTTTTCCGAATGTCTTAATCAGCAGAGGGTCAAATAGTATGACGCACACGCACACATACCTCAGAATTCTTTAATCAGGGAGTGAACAGGGCTTATATTTTATACCTACCTATATAGAATTTGCATATGTACGAATATCTATCCGAATGTTGATTAGTTAATGCTTGCACTGTACAACAGAGAATGCTACTTTGAGCCTTCACAAACAACGACGAGCATGTTTAGTTGAACACTTCAATTAAGTTTTAATCATAAATCGTTTGTCTCATGAAATCACAAACGATACACTACGACATAGTCTTGAAGTCTCAGTGAAAATCGGATAATATATAATCATACTACAAAATTAAGTTTTGTGTGCTACTGGCTTGCGTTCGTAGGAAAGTTAATCGAGCGCTTTTCTTCTTCGGAAGGCTTATAAAATGATCTACACCTTTCATTGTACACCTTCAATGTTTGGCCTCGAATTACTTCCTCCACGTTCAGTTGCGTTTGAATTTCACGTAGCTGAAAATACAAAAAGCGATTGCCTTGTTGATGCATATAAAACTTTTAAAAGCTCAAGCATGTTTAAGGTTTGCCGTGCACACCTTCATTTGTTCCCTTTTTAGACTTCTCTGAAGCTGCATGTCATTTGGACAGGATTGTTTTTGCTCTCTAAGTCTCTGAAGTTTACTAGCAGTCGAAGTTAGACATTGCTGTAAAGATTTTTCCCTTTCCACGTGTGTCTTCACAATCTGGAGAAAAATCATAATTTCAGACATGAACATTTAGAACGATTGTAATTTAATCACTACTTCATACCAATATCACATCATTGCTTCCAAAATTAATCAGTGCTCATGTACTTGCCTGACCAAATAAATCTCTACAAGTAGCAGTTGGATCAACTTTCGCCGAAAATGACTCCGTGGGCACCGTTTTATTCAAGGCATTAACTATTTTGTCATCAACCACCCGCATTTTCTTAAGGGCTTCCTAGAAATCACACTTCGTTTACAAACTACTCCATGTACATCATTATACAATATACATAGATGCTTCAATGAACTCACCAAGAATTCACTGATGTCGTCACATAGTGAGCCCATCGTCATTGTTTTAGAGTGCAGAACTGCCGACCACTGCAAATGCAGAATGTGAGCAAACTTGAAGATGTCTGTAACGACTAATGACAACAAAAGACCAATTTTAAATACGTTTTCATGAATCTGGAAGTCTGAAACATCAAGTTCATCAAAAGCGATTTTTGACACAAAGTTAATACTTTACAAAAGGCATTGATGATTTGTATGTAATCTGGGGTATATCATATTAAAATTATTATCCAAACATTGACACGGGGAAAGTTTTAGTTATATACTAACGTGAAGACCTTTCAAGACTCCGCTAGACAATAGAGTTCCGAATAAAAAGGTGTCTTATCGCTTATTGTCAATGCAAAGTAGACTTTTTATACGTGATACGGCTACATAATTGGGTCATTGGAGTTTCGAACCTGTCAATAAAGCTGATTCCTCGATCGTCAGCAAAACTCCATGTACCTCAAGAATGGAAACTGGCAGTTGGTTATTACGGTTAACATCAAACCTTTGAAACGCTTGCCGTGTTTGACAAAAAAATACACTACTATTTTCTCCAGAGTTTCCCTAGGGCTTCAATAATCTAGCTATTCAGGAATTACGGCTAAATTGATAGCGTGACAACGTGACCAGAAAGGTCCCGTTAGTGTAAAGAAGCAAGAAACTGTAAATGATTGATAAGTCGAGACAAAACTATAAATATTTTTAAAAGGAAGAGCACAAGGGAGCACACCACGTTATGTTACCCAACATATAGACTTATCTGTGATTTAGTATCTATGCAATGCAATGCACATGTTACTTACAAAAATACAAATCTGAGTACAGTCCATTTCCATACACAGACACATGTGCACCAATGTGATGTGCTTTCTACTGACTAAGAAGACCTACAGCAGACTCTCTTGCTCTTCATGTTATTAGCAGCCGGTGCCCGGTCGCATTTCCCACGTCTGCTGAATACCTCAAGCTAAGAAATCATTAAAACCTGGCCGTCAATGCAAATGGTGCTATATGACATTTTTTAATATAATATTCAGAGACTTTCTCAGACTGTAATCTTGCATTTACAAAATATCGTGTATTAGTATTAGTATAAAAACTGCAAAGTAAAATGGTCATCTCAAAGGTGCACATTCTGACACAATTTGTTATGCTCGACTTCCATAGGACGATGGAGAAACTCGAAAGTCTTCAACAGAACTTGGTACTATTCAAGCCTCCGGCAACGGCACTAGTTAATTCGGACTGAAGTTGAGCGACAACTTTGGAAAGGCTCTCCACTTGCAGTCCATAATGTTGCTTCAAGTGGTTGAGGATTTGGGCATGATCCGACTCTTGACTTGCCAGCCTTTGTTTTAGTTCCTTCACTTCTTTGGCGTGTTTCTTACGGAGGCTTTCCATATCCTCGGCTGCCTCTTGTACTCTTCGGTCGTATCGCTAAATTAGTTTACCAAAATTATTTTAGATGATGAATCTTACTATTAGTATTATTATTATACATATCTGCATAAAATTAAGTTAGAGTAAATGTTCTCTGGGAAAGTACCGTGTTTGTTTCCTGAATTTTTCTGTTAAGCTTCGCAATTTCTTCGTGGTGAGAAATGGCGAGATCTTCTTTCTCCCGCGATGCATACTGAATTCTGCAGATAATTATATTATGATAGTTAGTTGACTGGGTATGTCTTTTTAACATACCTGTAAACCCTGTGTGCAAATTCCTACTTTTTTCTTAATTCCAAAATCTCAGCTTTAGCAGCATCTGAATGAGGTTGGAGAAGCGCCATTTGATTAGCCTTTGAGGTTGACATCACCCCTTCCTCAAGGCGTTGATGGAGTAACTCATTTTTTGTCTACATTTGTGGCATGAAAATCACGGGAACGTAATTTGTTGGTAAGGTATGAATGTGATCGTAAGCCTCAATCTGTAGGGGCAAATTTAGTAAATTCAAATGTATACCGTGAGAGCCTTGATCATTTTGTGGAGCGACTCAATTTCCCGTTTGAACGCGTCCTCCAAGCCATATTTGGGCGTGTCGGTAAGCATGATTTTCATCAGCTCATCGTTTCTTTTCTGCAACTCCAACTTCTCCACCTCTGCCTCCTTCCTGTAACTCTGCAATTGACGAACGAGGTCCTGCTCGAAGTGCCTCTTGCACTCGAGAAATTCCTTCTTTAGTTTCTCAATAACAAAGTCTTTTGCCCTGAGCACTTTCTGATTCTCTTTGTACAAGTCATCGACCATTTTCTGGAAGCCTTCTGTGGTCACATCAAACTCTGCGAGCTTGTCACGGTACTTTTGCTGCAATTCACTGACCTCCACTTCCCTTTCGTCAATCGTGTCTTTCAGCTTCTGGTTGAATTCCGCGAGCAGGACGGACTTCATTTTGAGAAGATGTGCATGAAACATGTCCCAGATCCATGAGGAATATTTGCATTTGAAGTCTTCTCCACCTTTTTCGATGACCTCATTCATTGTCTCTTCAAACAACTTCTCACCCATCTTCGTCGATGAGAGATGCTCTGAGAATGTTTTCTTTGCGTAATCACTTTTTGAGGAAGGACTTTTACTTCGACTTCGTGCTCGCAGCAGTTTGATGTCGTGGGGATTCAGGTACAAGGATCCAGTGCTCATTTTGCCGTCCGTACCGTGGAGTGACTCCGTCGATGATGTGAGGGAAGACCGACGAAAGTACACTATGATTCATTATAAGGCACATTAATTTTGGTTATTTTTAGCTTGGCTTGATTGGTATTGGTGTAATAATGGGCTTTGTCCCACTGGAGGTGTCTGGGATGCCGAACATTGGGAGATTTAAGTTTGCCCCATCTGCAAAGTCTCCATCCTCCAACGGCATTCTGGTGGACTCGGAGGAGAACACATCTTTGCTGGAATCATCAAAGTTGAACTGCGAATTTTTGTACATAATGTTACGATTCTCCTCGGTTGTCTGCGAAAGTCATTTTTAGTTTTTTCTTACAATAACATCCTGGTATATGGCGTGGAGTACTTTGTTTTACAAGAATCAGGGATCTTACAAATTTGGGCACAACTTCAGTTTTCGAATCCAAATGATTGATAAACGCTTTGAAAGTCTCCTCGTGGTGACTACTTTTGTTTTCAGGTACTTCCGGTGTCAATTCCTGGAGTTGATAAGGGGGAGTATGTGTCCCAGGAATGGAAGTTGCACTGTGCATTCTAACCCTCTGTTTGTCGCCGTGTGAAGCTCGGAACTCAAGCCCATTTTCCAAATTGTCTATTCGCAGACCCAAGTCGTGGGATGAGGTGAAATCTTTGTGGCCCGATACGCTCGTGGTGATCCTAGAAGTCTTGGATTGAAGCCTATGAACAATTGCTCTGTCTAAGGACTCGGCATCCAGAACTTCGATTCCTTTCTTTCCCGAGTCTTTACGTCTTAGTTTCAAGGACTCATTATTGGACGTCGGTTCCTTTACTTCAGGCTCATTACTTTCGGGGGTCTTGTCATTATTTGCCTCCGGGGCAAGGTTAGTGCCAGAAGAGTTCAAAATCCCACTCAGGGAGTTCAGCAGACGTGAGACCATACTTTTTCTGCAACTGTCTTTCCGGTTTGGTGTACGTGTGTTGGAACAAAAAATTTAGAAGAATATGAATTGGATTATGGTTATAATGCAATGGCAATCTAAATATTTTTGAACGATTATTGAGGACCGATGTTTTCGTGAGTTTTTGAAATGATTTTATTTTATTTTGTAATTCATAAATGTAGACACGTGTAAGTAGATTGCATAATAATAATTATTATTATTCGCTTTCCTGTAACCATTTTCTCTATTGCTATCTTTACTGCCAGTTTCCAGGTGCCTTATTGTTGTGCAGCGATGCTAGTATTGATTGTGTAAGCAAAGTGATAAAAGCCATGATAACATGAAAACTTGGGTGCATGCGAATGCTACCTCGCTTGCTTTGCGCCCACATTATGATAACATAAGGTTGGATATGAATAAGTGTAGTGTAAGGTAAGATAAAAGTTGACAATGTATATGACAGAGAGTGTCTGAAAATCTAGATTCCATTAGGCAACTGGATTTTCAAAAGGCAACAGACCTACATTTGGAAACTATTTCCAGGGCCCATTCCTGGTGCGCCAAAGTTGGTTATTCGGAACAGTGCCCCAGCAGCAGGTTGTTGCAATTTTTCAGCATCGCTGAGTCCATCTGATGCAGATGTCACGTACATGACGTCTAGATTTTCTCCAGAAAACGCTATTGATGTAATGTTGTTCGTTGGGAGTGAAATTGAGCCGATCTTCCTTCCATTAGTCGGATCAATATGAAGAATCTGTAAACAAAAATTACAACCACAGTCAACTTTTACGCTTAAAAAACAGCTATTTCAGGGTGATTTTTATATTGTAAGGTAACCAGCTATCCGACAAACCTGTGACCCCGCTGTCTCGAAGTCGAACACAGTCCTCCTGTTCGCTACAAATAAAGAAAAGGCTAAAAGTGATGGACTTTATATCGCAAAGCAATGTGGAAATAAATTATAAAAGTACGTACCGATAGTTCCAGCACCATCATCAAAATCAAAAACGTCAACTTTTCTGGTTGGCGTGTCGATGTAATACATGAGAGTATTTTCTCGGTTCCAAGCAATCCCGTTGGAAATGCCGATTCCCGTTACGACTTGCTGTATCTCATTCGTAACGCGGTAGAGCGAGCCCGTCGGAAGATTATCGTTCATTGTTCCGGCCCAAAGCCTTCCTCTGGAGTCACACTTTCCATCGTTCCACCTGTTGCTGGGATTTTCTGGTTCCACGGTATACATCGTCGTCAGTGATGTAGGCGTTGGTGAGTGCCCATCCCACTCCATCAGTTGCAAGGTCCTGTTCACCCCAATCACGAACATGTTTGTCTGGCCAGCCACTGGAACGACAAGAGATACTCCTCCAAGCTCAACTCTGACCTGTGTGTGTTCCCCAGTCTCGGGGACGAGACGATGGACAGATTGACCACTTATGTCGACATAGAATAGCTCTCCAGTGTCAGCGTTCCAGTGCGGCCCTTCCCCCAGGGAGCAGTTTGGAACTACCTGTACCAGTGGATCCATTTTTTCTGCTTTTTGGGCTCTGTGACTTTCTGAACTGATAAAGATGCAACTCAAAACTAGTTTGCCTCATCAGCGCTTCTGGCGCTTAAATAATGGCGAGGGACTGCAAAAATAAATACGCCCACCATGTCATTAAGCTCATTTGCTAACCTCAAAATACATATATAAATGAGGTGTACTCTTTGAAATAACAAAATGACATAGACATTAAGATTATCTTCCAGACTGTTTTTCATTTCCAGTTGAATGAACTGCGACAAGTTGTAACAATAACATGTACACCTAAGCTGGATAGGCTATATTGTGCTAATGACATTCAGACTTCTAGTCAGTTTGAATTCACTCCCCACTGTGTAAAAATTGCTTAAATTTTCAGTTTGTTTTTGTCCATATACAATATGCATATACAATATGCATATACAATATGCATATACAATATGCATATACAATATGCATCCAAACTCAAATATTATGTAAGTGTTGCAGTTGTGATTTTAGTGAGGGTGGTTTCTTTGTTCGCTTTAAAAAAACACATACCCAGATCAAGCATGCATTAAAACACTCATGTTGAAATAGATATTCACCAACGCGCGATGATTTTATGGTTTGTAGGAGTTTAAATGACAGACCTGTAGTATGTAGCGTTTATCAGTCACGAAGTCACGATACAGCATTGAGCTCTCAATTGCAAGCGCAAGAACAAATCGTAATTAAATCATAATTACAGATTATCTCTCTCTGATAAGCTAATGTCACCTTCATTTTTTAACTCTTTGAACTTCAGTCTTTGTTGATGCCCAGGATGTAGGTGTGTATATTTACTTTCCATCAGTGAGTCTGCACTGCCGCTGATGCTTGCTGTTCAAATATGCATATCACGACAGGCTTACTTGTGTTAGTTTCAAAAGTTACTTTCGGTGGGAAGCAATTTACAGAACGGTCACTGCACAAATTAGTTTATTGTAATGTTATAAGTTGGTTCAATTTCATTTTCTGAAATTTATACTGTAAAGTAATGATTGTATACTTACACAGTTACACATCTCCCCACGAACGTGCTCAAAAATAACTGAACTGAATGTCCCCTATTATATATGTATACATTTGGGTCAAATCGAGAAGGTTTATTTCCTGAGTGAATTTAATATGTGTGTGTATATTAAAATATTAATAAGTGATGAGATTAATAATAATTTATTATTACCGAATATAGGCATTCATGATGCGTAAATGCAATTAGGGAGTACTATTTACAATACAGCAAATACTTGCTCCCCAAAACTTCCTACATTAAACCCAGCCTAAAACCGAGTAGTCAAAAATTTGAATTAACAAAATAGCAAAATCTCTAAATCGTAGAAGACTATCTACTTACATAAGAAAACAATCTCTGAGATGTCCATTGGCACGACTCATACACACTTGCCACCTTCTTTAAAAATGCAGACTGTCAACGATTACATATTTCATTTCGGTTTGTAAATACGTACATACTTCAAACATCGTAGTAGCGTCAACATATCAGTGAGAAGAATCACAGTGATTTAAAGTTTCTCTTTGATCAGCATTATATAATATCATCAACGTCAATATACATGCATACCTGTATACTAAAACATGATTTTTTGACTCATAACATATTAAACTTGGATTAAAGTTTTAAACAATTTTGTGAACCGTGGTCTCTCGGATCAATATCATATCTGTGAGACTCTATAAACTGTAAGTACATACTATAGTCAAGTTTCAGTCTATGCGTTGCGTTTGTCTTTTAGCACTGCGGCTTCGTCCAGCTCCATTTCTGATGTCTTGTCACCTATCGAGAACTGCGCCTTGACAAATTTCAGATTATATTTCATTTCCTCCGTGTACCCCAATAAAAACTTCCAGTCAAAATGTTTTTGAAACTTGCACAGGAGTCGCAGCAGGAAGTCACAAAACGTAGAAGCCTGCAATTGTCAAGAAAATTATAGGTTTGGTTTGAAATGCTTAATTTTTTTAGAGAGAAGGTTATGTTTCTGATGAGCTCATTCCTGTAAAATCATGTCATACAAGTTACCAATGAAAAAAGTCCGACACTGGCACCAACTGCCAGAATCAACTGCATCGGACTAGTAAACTTTTTTCCTTGTCCATTCACGTCAATGATGATTTTTAATCCATAACTACGCGTTAGAGTGCGTCTGTTTTCCTCATGGTAAGTTGGTGTCCTATTGGATCAATGATTAATATCATATTATTATCATATCTTTCAAGTTTGACGTGATTTAAACTTTGCACGTTGAAACTTTGTGTCATTTGAATTACAGGAAATTGAATCCTTGCGAGACTGGCGCATTAGGATTGTCCATACGTGCAAAAGTATATTGGGGACGGCAGGATGAGATTGGCTTTCCAAAGTCAAAATCGCAAAACCATTCAATTCGCAGAATAAAAACGGCACCTTTAATTGCAACATTTGCATAGTTTTCCTTTGCTATTTCGACAATATCGCCTATACGGAATGTAGGGCAGTAAGGGTCCGTTTTTGGATTGTATAAACAATTTTGTAAATGCTGTTCTGTAGCACTGTCCATAATATTTCTTCGTTTGTAATAAGTTCCAAAGTCTGTAAACTCCACCGAGTTCTTCACTAATACAGTAAAATCCTTTGTGCCCTCCAGAAGCGCTTTCTTCCCGTTCCTATCAATGACCATGATTCGTGATTATGCTTGTAGCAAACTTACTAATATTTAAGACAAGCTAAAATGTAGACCGTAGAATTACATTGGTTTAATATTTTGTTCCACTGGACACCAAGCTTCAACTTCACACGTCCGCTCTTTTGGTGAATTGAAACTTCCTGGCACACAGTTTCCAGTCATGAAACCGTTTCCCAAGGGCAGGGCCTTCCCAGTGACACAGTCTTTGTTAGTTTTACATTTTGCCCCTTCCACATCCGGACTCTATATATGCACTAGCTTCAGCTTATTGTTAACTAAACCAATGTACAAAATACAAGTGTAAGATTGCTGTGTGTGTATGTTGATTTACTTCAGGACATGTACTTCGGGTTTGATTTGCCGTAATAATTAGATTTGTAAGAATGAAAAATCCTCCAGACTCCTCTCCAAGCGAAGGAGTCACTACATCAGCAGCATCCCAAATTCGCCGGTAAAGCTCTGGATTAGGCACAGCGAGCTCCTTGTCCGTGAAGGTAGTCTTCAGTACCCCTTTCACTTTAGATACCACAATAGACTCTATGGAACTCGTTGATTGGTATCTTTTCGACCATAAAATTCCGTACCTACAAGAACGTGAAACTCATTAGTAGAAGCAAGACATCATGTAGTTATTCAAATCAAATAAAAGGTGATCGTACCCAATAATATACAACCAAATAAAGACTACGATAGCTAATCTTGTGCAGTATAAAATTTTGCTGGGGATTTTGACTATTCGGCCGGTGGTATATGTAAAGGATGTCATACTGTTGTAATTACCAGTAAGCCTTCGCTCTTATAATGCACATTGAGATTTCAATTCAACACTTCCTGCTTACGCTATGTTACATTGGTAAAGGCTCAAAGTATGACACTGATTAAGGTGGAAGCTCATGTTGGCGTCGTCAACAGGTTCCGTTTACTAGGGTCCAGTACCTGGGCAATCTCCAGGTTTTGTCTCTCTTTATTGAGGTACAATAATAAGCCACCAACCTCTGCTTGTTTTCTTACAAGAAGCCAATTTCAGGATGAAAGGGTAAGTAAGGAAAACAAGCCGATTGATCACATGTATGAGATCATCACATCACGCCTTGTGTTTTCTGGTAAAATAGAGTTCCAGCAGTCTGCTAAAACATATTCTTCGTGGTTTGGGCTTCATTGTAGTCGACAAAGTCGAGAAGAGAGAAGCAACAGATGCTTGAAACACGTTGTGTATGTAAGCATTAACATGTCAAACAAAGACTATGTTTTTATCAGAGGATTCTAGGATTTGCTTGAGCTCAAGATAGGTAGCTTTCATTAGGTAATAAATGCGTGGCCACTCACTTGATGCGTCATTATGGGTAAGAAATAGGTAGATATACATAATTCTGAAGATTGGCTAGTGAATGTGTAGGTATATTATTATAGTGCTAAATCTTATTCTTATACGCCATGTAATTAAACATAATTTTCACATTCGCTGTCTATTAGTCATCCGTCGCTTTGCGATTTATAAAGTGTGAAAAATATTTCGACTTTTCGACAAAAACGGCCCACAAATGCGATCCCATGAATATTTTCAGTCACACGAACAACTCGCACTTCATCTTCGTGGATATTAAAAGTAAAGATAAATTACTTCTGACCATACGATTTGATGCACGAGTATAAAGCATCTACATTGATCGAAACTTTATATATTTTATAAACTTGATACGATATATTTTTCTATGATGATTCAGGTCTAAACGTGACGTGACGTACTTTTGGCTGCTATAACTGTAACAAATTGCCAAATGAAAGAGTTTATTTACAATGCAGTGGGAAAGGACACATCAAATCTGGACCATTGCCAAAATCTTGTGGATATCAATGGCGGCCCTTGAATAGGATCATTAATTTATTATTACACACAACCTCGGAAGCTTATGGTTTGTCGTAGTTTCAGACGGTACTAATATAAACCATCTTGCCATATTGCACTACGATACACATCTCCCCGGAAAGAATAATATCACGCATGGAAAGATGTGCATGATATTATGTACCTGATTTTTTTAATTGATGATTTATGTACTTGAATGCTTCATCCATTAGATACCATTGTTAATGTTTTATTAGCTTCTGCTGCAAGTCTGGAATAAGGTACCAAATGATGGAGTGATTTATTGTAAAATATTTAATTAAATACTTGCTTAAACAAATCTAAAATATGTCTTGCACAAATTCCAGCCAAAGTAAAGCCTAATCATAGTAATCACTAATGAGTGATGGGTAGTTGTACAGAAATACAGTAAAGCAGTAGTGTTTGTACACCCATCATTACCACTTTGCCTTTATAATTACATATTATACATGTGTACAAGTGAGCATTATCAATGAATCTGGCGATTCCTTATATTTCTTTGTTAATTGTGTTTCAATGTTGAAGTAAGCCATTCATACAATTTTGTTTTATTAGCCAATTGAAAAGAGGTTTTATGATAATTTTTTGTTTCAGTAGTCAATCACGATTCTTGCGCATTCGAAGCCTGCAAATCTGAAAAACTGCTGGAAGTAATTTTCACATAAACATCATTGTTAAATATATTTATTTTAAATGCAACTATCGTACACGTTCAAAACAGCGTTTAGCGGGTTGAATACATCGTCATTCTCTTTTATCATTTTATCATTGTCACGATCATTCCGGTGATTAGCGCTGGAAGGATGTGTGAACATTTGGTTTCTCAAACTCAATTTTGACCATGAACAGAGGCCAATTATTGTAAGTGTATTATTTTTCTCATTTGCTGTTTAGCAAACCGATACCGGTTGGGAAGTAGTGGAAATTGAATTACACTCTACCTTCCCGACTATCCGTCATCTTGATGGATTGGTAGGTCGTGTTTCTACCTAACATGCACATTTGGTTGAAATTTTCAAGAAATTGCTGCAAAACCTACGAATTCAGCATTCCTCTTTGACGAAGCGCTAAGGAGAGCGGAAGTGTTTTATAACCGATAATAGACCTCGTATAGTCTCACAACTACACTATGATGCGTATCAAATCGAAATTTTGCAAAAAATGTACAGCAAGAGGCTCCAAAAGTATCTACGTCGAGCAGTGACTTATAAATCTGTGGAAAGTAAGCGTATGCAAAACTACGTTATGTAGTAGAGTAAATCTGACTGCAGTTGAAGTTCGTGTGCTTGACTAGAACCATGTTACGTATAGTTGACGGTGTGTTTGCACTCGTGTCTCTCAATCTGAATTTTATGTTTGATTCTTCACACATGCACGGGGAGGAAATATCAAGATGAAATATCTTGAGTTTACCAGTATGTTTCTGTGTCACTAGTGAGCGATTTTTTTATGTTCACCAGAGATATTTTTACAAGAGCCGATTGTGCAATCAGCAATGTTCCATCACTTGCATCCCTACGCGTTCTAGCAATCCTTAGTTTCTGAGGAAAGGCAGACAGAATATATTTTTGAAGGTGATATGCCTAAGTAGTAAAATCTTCTCATTTGTGTTTACTATAAATAATCCGCGCCTCTATAATACTAGCTACTGTAAACTTAATTATTTGAAGACGCAATGGATTACAACCACCATGATTTTATTAAAATCATTGTCATTTACTCAGATGGTATCTAAGAGTATGTATAGAAAGAAATATTCCTTACTCTAGCGTACTAAATACCCACTCTCGTATTCAAGAATTAGGTTCACCCATACATCGTAGTTGATACAAAATTCCAATTTATATTTAAACTACATAAATATAGTTTTGGATAAATTCTAAAAAAAAACAAGCTGCAAGTTTTTTTTAAAAAAAAAATCGGTTGTCATCCAGAGGCTTCACTCAAACCATTTGTTACATGAATATATTCTTCAATTTAAGAATTGCTCTGCGCTTATAAAAAAGTGCGTATTAATCAATTAATTGGTGTGTGACAGTCAACCGTTCGTCATGCAGTTATAGCCTTGGGCAGAATCGGTTTCGAGTTTCACATATCTGAAGCTCATCTTATAAATTTAAAGTCTGAAACCACTGGATTTCCATGCTCCATGCACCTGTAATCCCTTTAGTTCGCCGATGTGTAAAAATCAAATGAAAGTGCATGTGCTGTTGTATATAAAAAAAGTTACCATATCTCGGGAGAACTAGGCAAATCTCGCTTTGAGGTAAGAAATATAATATATAATATAATAAACTATTGCGGCTTATTCCTAACATTTAACAGGGTAGTAGAAATAAGATTAACAAAGAATGCAGCTTTACCATGTATACTAGATCTATATGTACATTTTTCTACTCTATACAGTATACATTGTATTGTATACTACACATTACATATAAGTACTAATACTGCAGTTGTGCAGCGGTTCATATTCACAATCATCAATGAGCATCACAACAACATATCACCACCACATGTATTTGTAGAATAGCTGTTGCACAGAGAGCTACGTCACATACCACAACACAAGATGTTGACAGATTGTGTGCAATACTTTTTGGGAGCGAGAAACTTGTATTTATAATCAAATCATACATTTGGCAAGTTAAAGTTTTGTGATTTTGTGAAACCTCTTTTCTACTACATTGCAACTAACCTAAACGTATTCATGTCGTTTCTAAACAAAGGTTAACTGACCACGTTATTCGGAGAGTTTAGTTCTGACGTGATTTAATGATGTCGATTGGGTGAACACTTCACCCAGGTTATAAACATGGAATATCACTCTTTTTGTCGAACTTTTCAGCATGCTTTAAGTGATCATTGGTGCAACACGTTTTTGTCGTGAAAAAATTGGGGAAATTAGTAAACTGTCCAGTATTACTTATTATTGTTCTCTGGAGGTTTGCATGTCAATGTGGATACTTTCAAGCATGCATGCATATTAATATGCAGCTTATCTCCTTGTGCCTATGTGGAGATAGACTTTGTTCAGCTACATGATATTATGATGTGCGTGACTGAAACAAGTGTAACACTTCCCGAAGAAACGATATAATGATGAGGAAGCATTGATATCAAAGATAAGAATATTGAGGGTGTGATATCTGATTACAAAATTACAATGGTTCGAACAACTCGTTCGGCAACCTTTAATTTATATCAACAACCCGTAACTCGCAGTACCATGAAACATTCTTCGACTAACCTCACTGAATTGCCGCCTCCGGGCCCTGGAAGGGTTCGAAAGCGTCGCACATATTCGAAAGGTTCTGATTTTTAAAAAATACATAAGAATCGGAAACACTTGCACTCTAGGAAAACTTGAGGTTGTCTTTTGCTGGAATTAATTCGGATTTTTTAAATTGTAGAAGCATCTCAGTCTGACGAAGGGGGAAGTTTAGCCTCCGACAGCGAGGGGTACATTGACCGAGATCAAAGAATGGCTTTTACCTATCGAGACGAGGATCAGGATCTACCTCTGGAAAGTGAAAGTGCTTCAAGTTTATTTCCGCAAACACAAATTGTATTACGCTTAAGCTCATGCATTCAAAGACGAGGATCAGGATCTACCTCTGGAAAGTGAAAGTGCTTCAAGTTTATTTCCGCAAACACAAATTGTATTACGCTTAAGCTCATGCATTCAGCCCGCCGCCGTTTCGTGGCTGGTTCGAAAAATTACCGGAAAGAAATCAGATGGGGGTGCAGAGCTCTTGGTCAGAAGTGAGCCGTATTTTGGGAGAAAGAAGGAGGTATCACTGATAGATTGGACTGATAACTTTATTGTTTGTGACGTTACTATTGAAACAAAATTTCTTGATTACAGAGCCTCGTTTTACATGTAACAGCTTCAAAGCTAAAGTTTCTGGAGGTTGCAGAGTATTTAGAATTGAAGAAAGTAGATGAGCATGGCGTTCTCCGGGAATTTACCGTGGGTGACATGGACAGTTTCCTGCACGGGGACGTCACTCTCGACAATATTCTTAATGCCGCAGAAAAGCAAATGATTGTTCTGTATGAATTAGAGAATATACGCGCCTTGTCCGGAGAAGATTGTATTCCAGGATATCCGTCTGCAGCAGTATACACAGGGCAATCGCTTTGTAAAAAAACCCTTTGTCACTAACTATACTTTTGTTATGAAAATAAAACTTATTACTAACTCGGTTTTGTATTTTCACAGTTCAGGTTTACTGGTCGGAAAAGCTAATATCTTCGTATTACCCTATTCATGACCACGCGGAACTCAACAAACTGGGAGAAAAGTGGTACTGGGCATTTTTTCAAGCACAACCATTCGGTAAAAATAATTTATAAAATATACAGTATTTATTGATTTGCTAGTGAGTACTCGTTAGCACAACAAGAATTTGATTCTTACAGAGGAAATTCGCAAGTATTACGGAGAAGGGATTGCTTTATACTTCTCATTCTTGGGATTTTATACAACATCACTGTTTGCGCCAGCAATTTTAGGAGTTATACATCTATTTCTACCGGAAGCTGCATATAACCATAGTTTAGTCTTCTTTTGCGTTTTCAATCTGCTCTGGGTCACAATATTTCTGGAAGTGTGGAAACGAAAGTGTTCGGAACTTGCCTATGTTTGGGGAACATTACGGTACGGCACATCATGCTATATGCATACTGACAATTTTACTTCCACTGATTACGGGCGATTGTAGCATCATTTTTATACTTACGACACAGAATGACAAAATGGGAAGAACCACGAGCGAACTACAGGGGAAAGATGACAATCGATCCAGTGACAGGTAGATACCAACCAACTTTCCCATGGTGGAAAACGGCATTGAAAGTAAGTCGCAATCTTGCATTCTAAAAACAAATTCGACAATTATACCGAGAGAACGTCAGTTTTTGACTTGATTGATCCTATATATATACTCACAGATTTATGGAGTATCCTTTCCTGTGGTACTGATCTGCCTTATGGGTGCCTTTTACATTATGTTGTGTTCCTTCTGGGCGGAAGAAATGCTAATTGAAGCAAAGCAGCGGCACGGATCACAAATGGCTGGGATTCTCATTTTTGTGCCCAGCATAGTATACGCAATTCTAGTTTATGTAATGAATGTTTATTACCGGCAACTTGCACAGGTTTTGACTGAATGGGGTAAGTTATTTTTACTCCATATTACATATTAGGTGTACATGTAACT